>DWLS01001441.1:0-21800 GCA_018246255.1 Pachliopta kotzebuea | reverse complement strand
TGACCACCGTCGCCTGTGTCGCGGACTGTGGACGGTGAGGACCGCCCTTGGATACGGGTGTTGCGAGTGTACGCGGTGTGCGAACACCAGCATTCACGGTCCGGGGGTCCGAGCATGAGCCGTCTACGACGACTATAACTCTCCATTCCGCAAGGAAACTGCCGATCCATCTACAAAGTCTCTCAGGAAGCCCATAATAAGCTTCGATAGTAAGGCTTTATGCCAAACCTGATCGAAGACTTTCGCTATGTCCAAACTAACGCCTATTGCCTCACCCCTCCTCTCAACCGCCTGCGCCCAACGGTGAGTTAGTAAAGCCAGAAGATCAACAGCTGATCAGCCTTTGCGGAAGCCATATTGGCGGTCGCTGATCAGCTGGTGCTCTTCCAGGTGGCCCATGAGCTGGCGGTTAATTATTATTACTATAAGCAAATATCTTACCACTAGTCGTTTTTAAAATATTATTTTCATTTTCAGATAGATCTCTTTACTATTTTATATGAAAATGGACGGACTTGAATACCTCAGGCAACTTTTATTACCTGTGTTAAAGTTTCACTACGCTCTCATAATTTAGTCACTAATACTTTCCTTATACTTTCTTTTTTAATCAAACGTATACATTAAATGTTACGATTTTAATTGTACCGTGACATTATGTTCGTGTACAAGCTTCTCACACGTAAAATTGTTCCTAATTAAGGTAGTAGCTGAAAATCAGTGCGTTGTTCACTATGTGCAACATTTGCTTCGACTTTTTTGCATCATTACAGTACCTACAGCGGTAAAAATTTGTGTATACAATTACGTTAACACATTTATCTAAGTTGCATGTAGCTATTCTTATAATATAGTGTTTGTTTGCTTTTAAATATCTGTACTGTATCGACGAATAAATAACTTATCTGTCTTTTGCTGGTCTACAGTGTGAGTGGAGGAAATATGGTTGTAGAATATGATCTATTTAATAAAGTGATTCTGTTATGTTTAGTGCTATTCAACATCGTATTATTGTTAAGTGACAGTATCGCGATGTAATTGAAATAAATTGAAAGTATATCGCGTTTGTGGGTAGATATACATGAACACTAACGCCTATGGTTTTTGCTCATTATAAGAGCTTTCATTTCGTTCTTTTTCATCTCTCTTGGGACAATTCAAATGACAGTGAGTTTAAAGCGCCATTTTTCTTTCTCATCAGCCCAAGCAGCACTCCGCTACAAGAAACAAAAGACGAATACGGTGCCTACACATTTTGTTGTGCATTTCTCTCTGTAAGACATTTATTAAAAATTTTCGCAAAAAAAAAAATTACAAATACCCCTGTTTCAAATAAAAAGATGTTTATGAACTGTATTGTGTAAAACTACTACCAGCAACCAAGATATTTTCATAACAAAAGCTGTTTTGTTTATTTATAAACGAATGATGCTTAGAAAACATTACAATGT
This sequence comes from Pachliopta kotzebuea, assembly GCA_018246255.1. Lineage (NCBI taxonomy): Eukaryota > Metazoa > Arthropoda > Insecta > Lepidoptera > Papilionidae > Pachliopta > Pachliopta kotzebuea. Next base: position 20,349 of record DWLS01001441.1, on the reverse strand, counting down.
ATATTCTTTTATTACCTAATTAAATACTTAAATTCAAGTTAGTTTCTCGAATTTTTCTGTAAGGTGATAACAACATGTTACAAGGTTTTATAAAAAATATGATTTTACTTAAGACTATGTTATAAATTTCATGACTTTTATTTTGTATTCATTAGAAAATAAATCAAAATATATGCAAGTATCACTTTGATAACGTCGGTTAGATTAATGGAACTGTTCTTCTGCAGAGCAGCGGAATCTATTGTAATATGAAATATGTTTTCTTACAGGGCATCATGATTCTATGAACTTTCATATTTAATGCGAAACTAAAGCTGAAATCCAAATAACACAAAGGATACCATTTTTATTTTTTCTTTAAATTTTAGAATACACAGAAATCTTGCAATTAAGATAAGATTAAAGAACAAAAGCAATTGACTTAAGTTTTCGAATAAATACTCATAAACATCTATTCATTATTTTTAGAAAATATCTAATATTTACTTATTTTAAAATACATTTTTTTAGAAGCACATAATTTTTTTTAAAAAAAATAAATATCATTAAAGTAAAAAACATAAATAAATCTACATAATTACGAAAGGTTTTTTTTGTAATTAATAGGTTAATAAATTAAAAGAGTTTCTGTTATTTATTCGTAGAATGATTAATATTGAATATATAATATTCGTAGAATGATCCTTGATTGTCTATACAAGAATACAAATGATTACTTCAAAATAAGACGGCTAACGCAATATTAAAAGTCTCAATCTTTTACCTTACATCATACCGTGTAGGAAATAAAGGGGCTGTCAAATTTCACTCGCTAGCAACGAAACCATCTTAGTTTTCGTACATTAAATTTTTTACCGTTTTCTGCCTTTGTGTTCTTTTGAAGACTGGGGAGTGTACTAGATTTCGTATTCCGTCAGCTCAAGAAGCGGGGCTCTTAAGCTTAGCTTTAAGCATGTATGTTTATCTTCACTTATTCAATATTTCATTTTATATTAACCATATATTTGAAATAAGGTGTATCTGGTTAATTTAAAGTTTTAAAATGTGACTAAGTATTAATTCTATCTATAGTATTTATTTCAAAGTTAGCTTATTGCTTTTAAATGGTTAGAGTAATAACTGCTATTTGTTGCCTTTACGGAATATAATTTATCCTTTAACTTTGAATTGAAATGCAAGAAAAATTTAAGTTCACGTGTAAAGTAAAATAAAAATGTATTCATGATTAATATTCAAAAATTTACTCCTTGTTTATTTCATACGAAGTCTTTGTCTGTCTTATTTCATTATTCGATACCAATTGAGATAGAGAGAAATATAAATAATGATGACAAAAATGGGTTTCATAGAGCATCATTTCTGCGAAAACTGTGAAAAAGACGATTATAATAAGGTATATCAAGTATTATCAAGAACTCATTTATCAAGTAAATATCGTTAATATTTCCTAATTTTATTGGCTTCATATTGATGAAAGCATTTATTCAATGAATTTCATTTGTGTACAACGAAAAGATGGTAGACGGTATTCAATGTATTAAACTTAAAAAAGTTAACTACACTTACCAACATATCACATAGTGTAAACTGAAAATGAGGCGGTGAATACTCTGACCTTTACAAATTGATAGCCAGAAGTCAGCAATCCTGTTATAGTGTCAGATTTACAATATGAGGGTACTAGTTAGCCAGATAGGTTTCCAAAAATCCTATCATCACAAACAACAATCTTAAGGGAACAATTATATTCTGCGTATGTTTCTTGATACGTTTAGGTACGCAAAGTATTACTTCGACAAAGAATTATTGGTATAAATCCACATCCGCAAACCCAGCAGTGCATCACACGGGATCTATGGATCATAATTGTGACTGATTAGGGCACAGTTACTGAACCGCTTTGCTATGGGGAGACTAGAACTTGTATTACTGCAAAATGTGAATTCAAAAACAACAAGCTTAAATAATTCGCAATGAAGTAAGGTGTTATTAGTAATTACAAAAAATGCTGTTTTTTTACTGTTCATACAACTAAATAAGATAAAAAACATAAGCAGCAGTTAAAATTTAAATAACTAATGTAATTATAGTACATTAAAATATAAGAGTATCAAGCAGTGTGCTCGTTAAGAGTAATCCCACGCTTTTCATCAACTTGTTAGCTTTATTAAATGCATTCAAAGCAAGCTGTCGGCCGAGGTGCCGCGCTCAAACACTTTTAATAATAATATAAAGGGGTCATGATGTATCAAAAATATAACACAAACACACAGTGACCAAAAGACGTCGCATTTTGGCTATTCCGAGATTTCAAGTCAAAGCAAAATCTGTTTTGGCATGATTAACTAATGTGTTACATAATCTGCTATTATAGAAAGTGCCTACACGCCGCTACTGTCGTATTGCCACACATTCAGACTTCCATGAACACCAGCGGCATCACTGCCACCCTGAAGCAAGCATCCGATCCCACGATACCGCCTCCTCAGCTCTACGTGCCTTCACTGCCGTTACACTTTCCCACGATTTCCAGGCATCAGAAGGGACTCGCTTATTGTGTCACTCTACGTTTAATCTCTAAACGATTGTCACGGGTTAGTTGTATACTTAATTGTAATTCTTTTACACAATAAATTTAAATTTTTAATCGTAACTATGCATTTTTTTTCAACCTCCGGTCGCAGCCTTCGTAATTAATGTATAATCACTTTATAAGCGCCGGGGACGTAAATAAAATTTATAGAAGAGAAGGGTACAACTGTGATGATAATGATCATTACCATTTTTCTTAACCAGTTAAAGTTTAGAATTTTATGATCAGATTTATTATGTAATATGTTGATCGTAAAACATTTAGAAACTTATATTGTTCAGGAAACAAAAAATTACAAAGTGTTACCGTAGAGATAAATTCGCTATTATAATGATTAAGGTCGACCAAATGACGTTTTTACCTTGACACAGAAATATGTAATTTAAGAGGAAGAAGCATGGGGAAGAGGGCATGTGTGTTAAACAGCTAAACTGATGATACAATGTTAAATCCAGTAGTAAACAATTTTTGCTGTGTTTCACTTTGAAGGGTAACTGTATCGATTTAATGAAATAACAGGTAATGTCTCAAGATAACAAGAATAAGGTGGCGTAGTTTCCACCACCCTAACCAACCCTACATTCATACGAAGTAGAATATTCATAGATTATAGTGAACTGTTACATCAATACACCTGGTCACATAAACATGAGCACTGTGTTAAATGTTTGAATTTTGAAACAATATTAACTTGTTCGTGTTTACTTAAAATAACAAATAACATTATAACAACACGTCCGATGGTAAATTAAATTAAGTCTACATCCTGGCCTGCTGGTCTGGATACGGTGCGGTCGTTTTATTTGCACATACATTTCGAACGCTGCACATCTGATTTACCAAGCGGCGCGCTGCATCACACTCATTATAAACTGGCTTTAGTTAAGAATTAATTTATATTTACTACTATTCATACGAATAAACTTTTCAGCCCGGTAGTTTAACGATCGTTAAATTGAAATTATTTGTTAATTTGTTAAGGCTACGTTTATAAGTAAATAATTGCTCATTTTGTGGTGAACTTTATTAAGGAATTTCATCTTTATCAATAATCTTATGTAGCGGTGGTAAGTAGGTACCACTACAGCTCCTATATCGTTGTAGTTAGTGAAATTACTGAGGTAACCAGATTTAATAACTTATGTCTCAAGGCTTCGAGCGCAATGTGGTGCTGTATACACTATCTTAACCAGCTCTAAGTTGTTATATACAAGCGTATCATTTACCATCAGCTGTCTCGCTCGTCTCTTCGTATACAAAAACAATTAATATTTGCTTGTGAATTCTTCAACTTTTTCAGTCTAGTTTTATGATACCGAAGATTGATTGCGGTGGTGATATTCTAAGCTGTTTCTCGTCCACCAAAAATAGGAGATGAATCGTGGATCGTCTTACTGTTATATATAGTTTAAAGTATTATGTATGAATAGATTTCAAAAAATCATACTAAATTCTTGACTGTGATAAAATTCAACTAAAGGGAGTATAATTCTAGGTAAATTATAACTAAATTTATTGCTGTGAAAACAATCCCTTTAACTCAATATTTAATATGTCCGGAGTCGTATCACTTCATTGTATAAAGTATTATGCAATTTTATAAATCGGCCTCTTTTCTCTCTTGTAACGACAGAATCTGTTATTTATTAGTCCATTAAAATATTTTGACCACTAAGCAAAAACAAATTACTGGCAAAATAATTACGGCGAAAGGCGAGACGATAATATCCAATTAAGATAAAATTTAGGCCTCTGAAGTCTTACCTATTTGTTAAGAAAATTGCTACAGTTCCTCCAAAAATATCAAACGATTGAAAATAAATAAGTTCAAAGACAAAGTAAACCACTTCAATGATTATTAAATGCTTCAATTAAGTTTCAATATTTTGTTGTTTTCCTTTGTCAATATCCAAACTGCTGTATGAATGTTAATGTGCATGTGACTGTAACTATTTTAAGAATTATTGATGAAATGTAGATTGTAAATAAACCGAAACTTCGTCTTATTATCCGGGTCTCTGTAATCTTATAAGTATAAAATGTGCCGGAATAGCCTAGGTACAAATTTTCGTACTTTGGACACAAATGTGTTTGATTATTAGTGAAATTTTTCTTTTTTGCTTCTTCTCTTCTACAATGTTACATTGACTTTTCATATTTCATTAACAGGAAGAGTTTTAGATTTTTTATTCCTGATTTCTCATTTTCTTTTTCTGTATATCATTATATCCTGAAAGAGTATCCATGCAGCTGTTCTGGTTTAAAATTTACAAATGTTACAGAGTGTTTAAGTCACAGCACATGAGTCTCTTTTATGCTGGTGCAATTAGGTAATACAGACAGACTAAAAGTAAATTTTTTAACTGAAAAAGAGGTTTTAAAAGATGTTGTTAATATTTTTTTGGTCAAATTTCTCATTTCTTTTTAAATAATATCCTATTTATAATTGTATTCGTAAAAAACCGTGGGAATAGGTAATTAGTAATAACTCTAAAATATCTTAATTCAATTTGTTAATTAACCAAAGGAGCCTGCAAAATTTATTTTGTTAATCAGCTGTAAACTTTTTCTTTAATATTTTCATCAGCTTCAAAAGATTAATTCTCTGTTTTATACTGAATTATGCAGTACGATAAAGACGTTTGATACGTATCAAAGACAAGGCATTATAAAGAAGGTAATCACGGAAGTTCTTACGACGTTTAAGTGGTTTTTAACTATAAGATAAGATAAAAAGTAGGATAGTATTCAATATAGTTTTCAGTTAACAATGAATTTATTTTACTGCCACAAAACTTTTCGTGCAGGATATATGTGCACACATTTATTTTTACTATCATATTAAAATTACTGGTAATCACTATTTATTCTAAAGTAAATATACATGTTCTGTAGTAATGACTAAATTGAGATAAAAAGATCTTATAGTAGAGACTATTATTGTAAAGTTGTAAGAGTCGTGGATCGATTTTAATATAACCTGATAATAAACTTGAAAGTTTTGGTAAATTATTATGATATACGAGTAAATATTCTTAGACCGCAAATTTAATCAGAATTTATATAGAACTGACTAAGATAGTTATTTCTTTCCTTTTGTTTATATCCTGGTTTTCTATTTCTTTAAATAGGTTATATTTGACATAACATTTTTTCGGGAAAGTGCCATGTTCCCTTAACATAATTTATATAAGGTTGAACATATTCAATTTGATAGGTGATAGTTCAATGTGTGCCAACTGTACTTGAGCAGTACCTTTTTAGACATGGGGTTACATTATTGGAGTTTCAATCATGCGCGTTTCAAACGAATACGTACATTTTGCGACCTTTTAAATGCAAATAAGAAAGGGATTTGTGAGTGTGTCAGGCTTAGAATCTCATCACTTATTTCACTTTCGGTATACATGGAACACGTTCCTTGTTACGAATAAGATTTGAATGCATTAAATGACTAAATTTTTATCTAATGTATATTCAAAGCGGTGAAATTTATATAAATTTTCTTTAATCTTATTTCTGAACGTATCCTGCTGTTTGTTTCGTTCAGGATTTAGTGAACTATTAGTATAACTCAATGTTAGAAAGATATACAACCATTGATTTAATTAAAAAGATGGCTATTTATTACCTTAAACAATTCACCACTTTAATGTTTTTGTGATAATTAAATAACGTGTCTCTCCAACCTGTATTGGGCCAGCGTGGTGGGAGGTGGGAGGAAACCCACCACTATTAGAAGGGGCCTATGACCAGCAGTGGACGTCTATCAGCTGGTGTTGAAATAAACTGTCACTTGTCTGTACTTAATTTATTGATTGTCTAACATTAATGTGGACCATTATTTTTAAAGAATCAACAACATTATATCATATATATATTTGTAATAACGATTAAAATGGAGGATCTCTAGTTACTAAATAATAAATAATATGCGTATCCGTATGCATTACAACATGTACTACATTTTTTATTAAAGAAAAGTCGGTGAAATGAGTAAAATTATGAATTATTAGTCTGCTCTTCAAATCGTCGTTTTAAAATTATAACATGTTAAAAATTATTTTTCAAGTAAAACGGTGTGATCTTTTCTTAGGTATTTTTTTATATTTGGTATTCAAATTCAATACGAGTATTTGAGCTACGAACCGAGATTTAAATGTGCCAAGCCACACACGTTCAATTCTTTGGAATGTTGACGGTGAAGTGTTCTTTATTCAAAGTCCTTTAATCATGTATGTAAAGAGATTTTAATAGAAATCTTTTATTTTTATACACCTCAAATTTGGTTTAATTTTGAAAAATGTCATCACATTTCTCATCTATAACTTAGATCCGCTTTGTAAGAAGACGACTTTCTCACATTTCCTTCGTTTATATTTCTGCGTAAACTAAAGTACAAAGAAATCTATATCATCATCATGTTAAAGGTCTATTCATTATTAAGCAGAAACAAATACGATCAGAGAAGTTTCCTCAAGAAAGGGAAAACGAAACAGGGTTACCAAACAATACATTTTTTTACCTGATGATGGTAAGTGAATTGCTTTCTGATAAAATCGTGGCGCTGGTTAAGATGGTGTGTACAGCAGGTCACTGCACTCTTCGTCTTAACACAAAAGGTGTTGAATGTCGCTACTCCAGTAATTTCACTAGTTTATAGCACTCTTCAAACCGAAACATAGTAATGTTTGTACACTACTGTTTAACGGTAGAAATAGGAGCTATCGTGACCTACATAGATTATGTAGACTACTCTTGGTGGTATCGGTAAAAGTCAATAGAAAAATACTATTCTTTTCTTAGACTCCTCTCTTAGTCGTCGTTTATATGCTGCGATTTAAGCAGCTGTATGATATTATCATAGTAATATGGCTAGTTTATTTATGAATATTGTATACAGATATTCATTTACGAATGTAATGCTTTCTGCTAAAGTGATTGTATAAGTTCAACAATGGAGATGAAACTCGTCACTTATGGGACAGATCGTGTTCGAGCATAATATAGACAATCGATGGATACACACGATCGCAGTAATGGATATATAACGTACGATATCCTTTTAAGACTCGACCAAAAAGGAGAAATGTAATTTGATTACTAAAACTATGTACAGTTGTATAAGGTTGTATATATAAAAAATTAAACAAATGATCGATGAAATAGAAAAAAACGTTATTAAAATTTTTATAAATATTTTATCCGTATCTCACATTCAGCTATAAGCAGTGGATTGAGGTGGATTAAAAGATATGAAAGCGGGTAATTTATTATTCAGTTTCAAAACAATGTCAGCTCTCTCGTTGCAATGACAAATAGTATTCAAAATGAAATCTGTGAACGAACGAATGATGGATGTGTTGTGACGATTTCGCTGTATTGCTTTCTGGGAAGCTATGTTTCATTTTAGTAATTAACTGTAACGACAGAAAACATGGCGTTAAAACTTTTTTTGACAAGTTCACATTCATACATATTGTTTTTATGAATATAGACTAGTTGTGTTTCTATTCAAAGTTCCACAAACAAAATACTTTAACATAATCTATCACATCAAAAGTAAAAGTCATCGTATCAAACTCCTATTGTCTCACTCTGTCTAAAGACTTAAGTTTCTTATTACAATTAATAAAAGATTTTCGGTAAGATTAATTATTCAGAAAGTTGCTGAGACTTGCTGTGACCATGTTTCATGTTCTAAAGGATGTTTTCTTCATCTTAACGAGCGATTAAGCACTTCTTGTGAAACAAGTAACGAAAAACTTTTAAGCTTTATAGGATTCATTCATTATATGTACCAGAGAAACATCATAATAACATATTTGAGATATTAAACTTAAAATTAACCTTTTGAAGTTCAGTTCCCCCACGTAGAGAATACTTATTACAATTCATGATGACACGAAAAGGTGGAATGAAACGGAAACGAAATTTAATTATTAATATGGCACGCTTAACACGCGAAGACTATCTGAAATTTTAAAAAGGGTAGAATGGCATACTACCCTGCTAAGACCCTTCCTCAGTTGCTAATTTACACAAGTTAAACATGCATGACCTAAAAATACATTGTCTAAATTAAAGCAAACTTTGCGGTTACGAAAGTTTAACTTTTTGAATTAAATACAAACAGAGCAGATGGTCTGAGTTAGAGGAAATTCGTGCGAATGATTACTTGGTCAAGTTAGAATCAAAAATGTAACTGGAATAATCAGCTTATTACATTTATACTAAATATATTATATCATCATCCATTAAATGATTTTTATACTGATACATAACTTCATGAAGCAATATGAAACATGTTTTTATTTTGTTCAATTACCACTTTATTGACCATCTTTGCCAATGAATATCTTGGAGGGCATATTATCAGGGTACGTATTTACTACAAAACAGTAGTATAATATTATTTTTGTGTCCTCATTTGAAGGTCGAAAACTATAATATACAGCCATGAGACATAAATATTTATTTTCGAGATATCTAGCGCGATCGTTAGCAAGAAAGGTATAACAATATTCATTACAGAGACAAAAAAGTAAGAGAATATATATTATTGTAATAGACAGGCGTCCACTGCGGGACTTAGGTTTTCAGTAATGTTTAATATATTATTAATATATATTAGAAATGTATAATAGATAAATATATGAAATGTAGGTTAAATTATTAATGAGACTTAGCTTATTTGTCTGGTATTATTCTTTATTTGTCGAGGCAAAGTGACGAGCGAGACGTCATCTGGTGGTAAGTGATACGCGTACTCATAACAACATAGCGCAGGTTAAACAGACATACACTGCGCCACATTGCGCTCGTTGTCTTGTGAGATAAGTCTTATTACCGCAGTAATTTCTCTAGTTTATAACACTGTTCAAACTGGAATACAGTAAAGTTTGCTCAGTGCTGTTTATCAGCTGCAATAAAAGCTGCTATGGTACCTACTCAAACAGTTTCCGGCAACAGAACTATAGTACCAATTTTTTCAACTTATTTTAATATTTATTTATCTGACGTTTTGTAATCGCTGTGTGATGTAAAGAATACTCTCTATGTTGTTCTATGGTACATGTAAACGTGTAGTATAATATTTGTTTTATTTATAACTGTATCAGAAGAGCGTTTAAAAAAAACGTTTCGCTGAACAAAGAACAGATATGGGCAGTGGACATAAGCCCTGTTGCCTAAATATCGAACGGACATTTTGCGAAAACTCCTACAGTTGAAAAACAACAAAACAATCATGATGGCTCTCCGAAGCTCTCTGGATCACATAAGTCAGAGGACCGTGACTAGGCAGCCGGCCAGGATTTTTTGGCACGAAAATTTTTGAAGATCCAACTTTGCGACACAGATTCGATGGGATATGTGCTTTAAAACAAGAAGTTGCGAAAACTCTCGCGGGTAATGTTAATTGTCATATAATTTTAGGAATACTGGATTTTTTTTATAATGATGTGTTAGTTTTTTAATACAATTTCACCTGATATTGGGCGAGCTATACCGCAGATCACTTGCATATATGTTATGGTAAGTCTCCCTGGCTTTCTTATTGTTGTTAAAGGAAGATATTTTAAAACATATGCTGTATGTTAAACCGGGAACAATTTGTGTTTGCTATTCTCTAGAAGTCTAACTTTAATAAGTAATGGACCCCCTATCTTCAATTGCCATAATAAAAACATCGATGTTGTTTTGGACGAGAATACTGCCGCCAGTAAGTTAGCAGGTTTTTATTCTGAAAGTGAAGAACTCAATATTTTCGTTTTGATAAATAATTTTTAAAACGTATGTGTACACATATTATAAATTACTTATAACAGGTTATTGTTAATAAAAATATTGGTTTATATAATTTCACGAAATATTGCAATATATTTTTTAAAGCTGAGAAGTTTCTTTATATAACGAAGCAAGTTCAATGAGTTTGAACAATTTAATTAAACAAAAAGTTATATTTGATGATTCGGTTAATTGTTATTTAGTCCTTTGATATTGAATTACATGGCTGAAAGAATATTTCATTGAAATGGGGCTGTCTAAGAAACAACAAAATTAACACTACTTCATTACTTCTTGTGATGATAAGTAATGAATAAAGATTTATTTCTCGTCATCAGTACTGTCTATTCGTAACTGAAAAGAAACACTATACTTTATCTTACGATTATAAGAGAGATATATCATGAGTAATGAATAAGATTTTATCACCTTTTTTATAGATGATCCTATTCCAAATATTATATATTCGTAATATACATAGATATAGAATAGAACTTACTACTACTTGATTGAATTATAATATTGTATTAATTAAATAATTAGGCTGTTTCTAGAAAAAACAAGATAATATTTTGTATCGTTTGTTAATAAAATACCGTTTTAAGAATTTTCATTTCTTATTCACGACAGAGCATAAGCTGAGCTTTGTTAAGGAATAGAGCTATTACATAGCAATAACAATGAAACACGATTTAATTTGACTGCGGTGCAATTAAAAAAGGTTTTATGCAAATTTTATTGTAACGAAATTTTAAATAGCCTATTTACGTTAAGTCATGAAAGAGTAATTTTCTCAAGGGTTGACTCTGTCTAAAAATATTATTCAACTAATATTTCATAACAAACATTTACTAAAATAAAGAAACGTAGTACACAATCTTTATGTAAGGCTTCATTCAAAGACTACAAAGGAAAGGAGGGGCTATTCTGTTTTACTAATTAGAGGGAAACCTAATTAGCTATTGTGGTGGCACAGTGTTGATTCACGTACTTGCTGATAATGTAAAATCTTAGCAAGAGGCTTTCCTGAAAAATTAATAATCTGCCGTGGGCATATGAAGTAGATTGTCAATTGGTACTGCAGTTTGATTAGTAATAGAATATGCAGTATTATTTTAAGTCTAGCTTAGAATATTTGTGATCATTGTATAAAAACATATTTGTTTAATATTAAGGATTATTACTGATTATAGAATCTGAAAACATTAAAAATCATCAATTACGTTACTATGCGTACATGACATGATATTTACGGACTGCTTGTTTATTACTAATTTTTATCAGATAGAATACAAATATGTTAAACATTTTAACTGTACTCGTTTATTTAATCTTACTGTAGTTAGTGGGCGAGTGTGAAAAAACCATTTAAATCTGTAAACTTTGCTAAAAATAAATGCTTTAAATTTGGATAACACTGGGTTTTGTGTACGCTTGTGGGGAAAGTAGAAAATACTGTGCTTTTATGCTCTAAAAACTAATTTGCGTAGATACATAACTAAAGCATATTAAACTGCACAAAAATAATACAAAGTCTACCTAAATTTTCGATTTTATTCAAGTTGTTAGATAAAGTCAATAATATCAGCAAATTTAATCAATTAACCGTTAGATGTAGATCGGTTAGTTAATTGGTAAATAAAATACTTTCAAAATATTTTAAAAATACTTTTAATTTCCACGGTTAAATACTTAAATCTGTAGGCGAGGTTAAAAATGAGATTCCATACTTAAAGCTGCTGTCAAGTGCATGGAAATATTTAACGAGGGAGGAGAGTGGGTGTGAAGATGATATAGGCCTAGCTGAAGAGGCGATCCAGATTCGTAATTTATATATTTCAAAGTTTTTAATAATGTAAATAATTAATTTGGTGTACGCTAAAATGTTACTTATGTAATAGTTGAAAGATGTTACAAAACCTGAAAGAGGTTTCACTTTTGTTCATTCGTAGTTATTTGTGTGTAAATTAAATATTTTTTTCTGTTAATAGTATCGTGAACTAAAGTCCTCATTTTACAAAAACTTTGGTTGACTTGGAAATTTCGAAGAGACTAAGAAAAGTGAAATTAATGATTTTCAACTCGACTAAAAGTTCAGTATAATGTAATGTCATCATGAAGTAGAAAGCAGTTGGTGAGACGTAATAAATCATAAAGTTTAATCCATTTATTCATTTGCATACTAGCCCTCGACTTATACCGACTCAAAAGAACTTTTAATTGTTTTTCCTTATGTGTTAAAATGATTGATAAATATACGTAAAATCCTGAAACGGGCTGTCCAGCTTGCTCTTCCGATATTGGGACAAATTTGATTAATAGCGAATTAAGCTGCGGACATAAATTGGAAACATTGCTCATATTGTTGGAAACGGATTATTTGATTGATCGTGAGACAAGCGGATATAAATTATAAATCCATCGAGCATCGCTTATACGGCCATGCATAAATATTATTTAAAAATTTTATATTAAATTGCTTTTTATATCACTTTAGTGGTTCTTGTTGTAAGTGACGATAAGTGCTATTTATCTTAGCTAAATTCTTTATGAATATCTTGGTTAAACCATTATGACTATTATCACGAAACAACAGTGATATTCTACTTCTTTTACGTTAAAATCAAAGTAATTAATTTCCACAGCACATTAAAGAAACGACCTGTTTAAATTCACACCTCAGACTACCTGCTGTGATAAATTACCGGTCATAGATATCGTGTCGGAAGTTTGAAAGTTGTAAACTAACTAGATTTCCGTGTGCGCTTAACTATACCATCTATTGTCAACTATTAACAAAGGTCTTAAGATTCTTAAGGGTAGATAACCTGCTTGAGGTATGTTAACGGATCGTTGTCATTTAAATAAGTTTGATATGTTAAAGTTTACAATATTAAAATAAATCTTTTGAATTATCTAATCCACTTTAATTTTATATGATGTCAATGTAGCCGAAAAAAATATCGAGCTCTGCATTTATTTATATAGGAATACCTTTATAGCGACAGTTTTATATGAAGACCGGGAATGGAACCAGGGACTTTTAAAATACGTCGCAAATGTTAGAAAGCTATTATATGGTACTAACTTACGTAAAATTAATTATAATTCATGTTTTAATTCCAAATTGTGTGCTGTTACATTTTTTTATACTATTTAATAGTACCTAATAAAAATAGATTTATTGTTATATTGTTTCGAAACAATATTTTACGTGACCTTTTATTTGATAATTTTGCAAACAGAAGTACACAACGTTCATTAATTAATATAAAATATGCACATATGAATTCCACTCGCAGTAGTCCATTCGCTTACTTCATTTAAAAAACATGTTCACTTAATGAGGGGTGCCTTTCTTACATTTATTATAAGACTCATTTCGTGGTAAACAACATAGAAAGGTAAAAAGAAAAAGTTACCGGACCTCACCAGGACTATAAAATTATATTTGTACAAAACACTTTATTTCTGTGTTTTTTTTTATTTCTGCTTTTTCCTGATATTACTATTCAGAGCATTTTAACTTATATTTACATCAATTAATACTTATGCTATCTTATCATCTACCATTATAAAATCTCTACATACACCTATGTGTATATAGTCATATTTAAATATTCTTAATTCTATTATACACTATAGTACATATCTTTTGACAATATATTATAATCGTATTTATAACTAATTTACATGTTATTAACTCGTTCAAATTATCGGTATATATTCGTAGGTCTGTTTTCTACTGTTCAAATTCATACCGTAACATCCTATGATTGGGACACTCCGTTAGTAAGTGAGGAATCGTTTCCTCCGCAGCGTCATCACATATACACGATGGGCTTTCCCTGCAGTTGAAACGGTTCAAGTATTGGCAGAATCCACAATGGCATGTGAATGTCTGGGTTAGTTGCCTAGTGAGACAAACCTTTTTTTAAGCTATACGCTTCTGCTGCGTTCGGGAAAAACAGCTTTGTGATGGGAGATGCAACGGCACAACTGTGCCATCGTTGTATCGGGCTCTCCATCTTCACGCTTAACATACGCCACCCAGCAATGATCATAATCTGGCTTCGTTCTGCTGTTATTCTGAGCAAAGGCCCTCCCGCAAATTCTCCCTGGCCTTTACCGCAAAAGGATAGAGTGATCCATGATTCGTGATAGTATCGAGCGCGGCTCTAGAGTCACTGCACAAATAATATCTCCGTTCCACCCTCCTTTGCACCATTTTTGTTGCCTCATATATGTCCAGGAGTTCCGCTTGGTACACTGTGCAGTACGTGGACAGAGATAGCTTCTGGTATTGGACCTCGCTCTCGCTTTTCAATAGAGAAAGAGAGGCTCTTACCTTACCCTCAAGTTTGCTGCCGTCGGTGTATATTTTCACCGCCTGCATATTTTGTTCATCCACAGAGTTTTGGTCCACCAAACTTGTATACTCAACGTCCATACGCGAAGCGGGGTAAGGCATCTCTGCAAATCCTGTCATCCGCTCCTGCCGTCCAATGGCCAGCGGTGCCTGGGAAAATCCTCTCCGAGCCTCATACAGGTTGAATATCTCCTGAATTCTAAGGTCTTTCTAATTTTTTACTTTTCAATAATAAACTTGTCATTTAAGTTGGAAAGAAATTAAATAAATACTGTATTTCAATTGTAGGCAAAATAATAAACTTTTACTAATACTGGGTTCGGACACAACGGATAATAAGTAGAAAACAAAGATCTACATTAAAGTAAGAAAAATACACAAACTTCCTTCCAGGAACACTTAAGATGCGGAATGAGTTCCGTACTGAGTTTTTCTTAGGAGCTACAATATATAGTTCTAAGATGTAAAAAAGATTTCTTTGGGTTTAGCTAAACAAATGATAACCCTGGTATTACTGAAAATAACAAGCTGCCACCACCACCAGTAAAGCATGTACTTTTATAAAAGAATCACTGGATTAAAAAATAATTCTCGGTTATATTATAGGAAACATCAGAAACTTTATCGTTATATACTGTGATCGTTAATAAGCGCTAATTTAACTAAAACTTTGAAATACTATGTGTATATTGAACTAATAATTCGCCTAACATCTGAATCTTAAACTATAACTAACAGCTTAGTAGTAGCAATAATACTTGGCTGAAATATATGGTAGACTTTAACACGTGCTGATGTATTTGCCAATAAGCGCTCAAGAACAAGGTAATGCACTTATGCAAAGCTGTTCAACGCTGTATGTTAATTTCCACGTAATGCGATGTGAATAATAGTAATCTTAAATAACATAACTGTCTCGCTATATAGACTATGTGTAGTAATTACACTATTAGTAAAATGAAATATACGAACGGAAAGGCAACAAATAATAACGACTAATCTATTCTTATTACGATAATTATGTTATAATCAACGATAATGATCGATGAAAAAAAGTTTAATGAACTTGACCTCATCATCATACGTCGTCGATTTCACATGACATTTAGTCCCTTTTTTATTTATATAGACCAGCGCTTGACAAGACTCTTGATGTGATAAAGAGTGCTCACCTAAAATACATTAGCTCTTATGTTGACAAAGGCAACACAGCAATGCTAGGTTAATTGTCGTATTTAATTCATCACATTTTTCCGAGTATTGGGTGCAACAGGGGAACGTAATGAAACTTTTTTAAAAAGCTATGATGGTAATGTCCAAAATTTTCGAGGCTATGGGAAATTATTTAAGATCCTTTCATTCTATTTAATAAGCCATTAAACCATCTAGAACAGAAGTTGCTTTTGTGATTTATACAAGTTAAATGGGAACATTAAAAACGCATTACGAAAACATGAGTAAGGAAGGATATTTCAACGTTAATAAACGATTTCTCCAAATTGTTTCAAACACTGTTACGACAACTTTAAAAATTGTTTATTCAAAGATCTTAATTACTTAATGTTTTATAACAAGGTGACAAGTAAGCGATTTAGGCTATTTTTATACAAAAAATTGTAAGATTATAATTATTATGGGCATTTAGAAATCGGAATAGAAGTACATTATTTTTCTCTTTTAAAGAAATAATAAATATGACACTGACTTAAACTTTTTGTAACTAGAGATTTTATAAATGAAGTACGACTAATACTACTTTAGCAAGTACCCAGGGTACCTGACGGTGCTGCCATCTATTACAATTTTTTTTTATCTAAATTTTGAGTAATCATTAATAAAAAGAGAGCTAGTTATCTTTATAAGGTTAGTTATAATTAATTTGATAACGTAATAACGTTTTAGGCAAGTTTCTCTATATTTATGTTAAATGCGTTTCATGATAATTTTTATGACAAAAAATCAATAAGCTTAAAGACTAAATTATTTAAGTAAGACATTCATTAGTTTTTGTTTTAATGTCATTTTACTTGCAAAGTATATTTGTATTAATAATAAAAGTAGTCTTAATTAATAAAAGTAATAAAAAGCTCCACCGTCAATAAGCATGGATCAATTTTAGGCTTTTTGATATGTAAAAGTTATTAATTAGTATGAAATAACTTACGTCCGTATTTCAAATTTAGTTTTTGATATGGATCTCGCTCTGCCTAGCCGCCGACATATACATATGTACGGAAGTATTAAAATGAGAATATTTAGTGAATGAGTATGTATTAAATTCACTTATTTTAATACTACATAAATGTAGCAAGGCGAAGCATGTCAAGAGTATGTAAAATTTTAACGAGGGTTATAAGTCGACCTCCCCACCACTTAAACTACATATCTCAAGCATTAAGTAATAACCAGAACGGCGTGCATGTGTTTGAGTCGAACAACTTTTGCGAGTTAATGATTATTATATACGCCCTCATACACACCCGGTCCATCCTTTTAAATGGGTCATATAAATTTTAGTATATCGCTAGTCGTTTACAATAAAAAAAAGGTTAAAAAATTATAAGGTAACGTAATTCAAATTTAAATTAAAGCCTGCATTAGTTAATTAGATTTATGGTAACTTGCATAATTTTCTTTTTTCAGTTAGATAACATTTGAAATTATTTTCGATTTCAGAAACATTTCTATAAAATGTCCTGTCACCATCTGCGAATTTTTTATTTAGTCTAAAAAGTTTTGAGTAAAAGGACACTGTTTTGTTAATTAGTGGCCACGAAGGTTCCTCCGGATGAAATTTTCCTTCAAATGACACAGAAAAATTATTATTATTTGGGTTTTTGCTCCATCAAGAGTTGGTTACTTCTTATGCGACGGAAGAGATTTTCATCTTTTTATTTATAATATTTTCGTGAACTTTAGTTTTATGTTATATTAAAAATCTAAATTTTAATAACAAAAAATTTTATTGGTTATAGGGGATTGTATTTATCACATAGAAATTGTAACTAGTTAATAAAAGGCGTATTAAATAATCCTTAATATTACAAATAATCCTTCGCCACTATTAGTTAAGTGTATTTATAAGTAACTAACACGGAAATTACTTAAGTTGGTTAGTTTAAGTTGGTAATTCTTTTACTACTGTATTAGTTATGGGTTCTAATCACTGTCTTATGCCGACTGTCGAATAAAGAACGACTCGGGAAGTAAATATTAAACAGTAACAAGCTTTAAGTGTAACACATACCTTATAAACAAAAATAACTAAGAAAGTTTGTGGTAAAAATAAATAGAAAATAAATTTGATAATTATATTGTATACTGAGTATCTAATCTAAACCTAAATATAAGCAGGTAAAAAAAAGTAAATTGCTGTAAATATAGAACTAAACTATCTTGAGTAGTTAGATACTAAATTTACAAAATCAATTAAAGAATATATAAACAAACAAAAACCACGTGCTTTACTTTTAGCACTAAGCGATGTTGTGAATATTCTAAAACACCGGACACTTATTAAAAAAGGGCCCCTAAGTTTTTATCCGTGTTCTTCCGAGAAGAGTCCACTATGTTGAACCGACGACAAAACATAATCATTAAAACTTCCATCAATCATGTAGTTTTCTTTTCATAAAACTAAATTAATATAGTAGGATGCTCGGCAAGACTTGAATAAGAAAAGGGTGGAATGAAGATAACTTTGTTGAGGCTAATGTATTTGGTTAATCCATCTCGTCTGTAAGATAGATCGACTAATTAGTAATTGACAGAGAGTGAATGATAAGTACAATTAAAAAGCAAATTAATGTATTTTAATGGCGCCCAAATTCATCTCGACAGGTTTATTCGTTCAACGCTTATGGAGTGCAATAACTTGAATAATATAATAAAAGCTTATAATCTTTCGCAATATGCCGTTAAAGCTATGAGGAACAGAAGTGGCTATTATTTTTTATTTCTAGTAATATGGGAACATCAAAAACGCATTACGGAAAAACGACCCAACACTTAGAAATTAAATGGTGTTAAAACAGTATGAGCTGTTTTCGCATATAATGAGATTGATATTTAAATTTTTGTAACTAACAACCGTTTCTCTAATTATTATTTATTTAGAAAATACAACTGTTATATATCGCAGTTATCCGTATATGCCAGAATTTCACTTACGAAACATTCAACTAATTGCGTCTTACGCTGTGCCAAATCACAATGCTTGCTTTATCTGCATTCATGGTGCAGCGGCTAACCGCTTGCCTTGTATCACAGAGGTCCCTAATTCATGGCATCTTCCTAGGAATAATCGACTTTGTTACTATTACCGTAACACCATGATTGTATACCTGTTGTCATATAAAAACTACGGTGTTTTGGACAAGCATACTCCACTATCTTCGGTTTTGTTGTTACTTAATGCTGTGTGATACCTAGATCATTTGTAACTACAAATAAAAACAATCGGATGCTAGTGCTATTGAAAAATATCGAAGGCTTTAACTTAAAAAGAACTCTTTTAAGTTTAAGATTTGATAGTTCTTTAATAAGTTTAATGCTTATTGGATATATCACCATGTTTGAAGAGGACTTACAATTAGAATAATAAAAATGTTAAAGTTGTGTTGCATTTATTTGTGTATTCTAATAACAGTGTTCATCAATTTTTAGTAAATAATTTGAAGTAAAATTTTAAACGTTAATCAAAGTGGAACAGTAAAGTTTTTTGGTGTAGGTAAATTGTTGTTTACCCGTTGTCGGCAGTAAGAAGCGTAATCCTACGGAACTTGTACCGCTTATCTGTATGACGATAAATTACGGTGTTAGATATGGCTCAAAGTTTTTGCACCACCACTAATTCATAGTTGAAATTCGTAATAATCCCCTTTATCTAGTGAAAGCAACGTCATAAATAGAAGCAAGACTTGTTTGTATTACAAATTGTTGTGTATTATAAAAAGTAGAAGTGAAGTATTATACAATATTCTTCACAAGTAGTGTAACTATCTGTTGTAAATTGAGGTGTTATTTTATAGTAACTGTTTATTTTTATATAATTAGACACAATCTTTTATTAAACTATTGTTAATAAAAAAAGTTTAAATATATTTATGAGTAACTTCCATACATTATTTTAAATAAGAATGTGATTTGTTTGCAAAATATGAGAACTTCAACTTAAAAAAGGGAATTTTCATACTTTAACTTGTTTAGTAGAGTGCATATCGCATAAATATTTAACTTTTGTTCCTATTTTGTTATTGGCTACAATTAAAAAGCGTTAAGTCCTTTTTTCTCTTTTTATGTATACATTTTTTGATTCTTTGTTTTTTAGGGTCATAAGAGTATTAGAAACAAGATCTGTAACTAAATTTTATGACAATCTAGAAATATTTAAATTTCGTAATCGAGGGTTTCAGTAATTTGGTCCGTTCAAGACATCTCTATCGATACGCTTCAAAAGTAAAAAAGCTATTGTAAATTAAATCATTAAGAAGGAGATGGTAGTCATTAAATAGTTTACGCACAAATCATCTCAGCCTATTGCAGTCCACTGCTGAACGTAGGCCTCTCCAATAGATTTCCAGCGCGACCGGTCCATTGC
>DWLS01001440.1:0-21804 GCA_018246255.1 Pachliopta kotzebuea | reverse complement strand
CTTTTAAAGTCCGTCAAGGTAAAAGCGATTAAAAAAAGAAGATGAGAGGAAATATTGGAAGGAATTATAATTGAAAGCTTTGGATTAAAGAATAGATTCTTAAAAAAGTATAAAGAGAATAATTTTAATGATTATCTGTTCCGATCGTTGCCTAGAGACATAAGATCTTAAGTCCCGTCACACCAGTAATTTCACTAGCTTATAGCATCCTTCAATCAGGAGCATTGTAATGTTTCAACAGTACCATTTGCCTTCTACAATAGGAGTTACGGTGGTACCAACTACCACGGCCTTTGCAATATAAAACTATCAACAAGAGACTTCGGACCTGAGAAGAATTGGCGCGGTAAATTCAGCGAGCTGTATACAATTTTCTTTTTTATTACAAAATGTCTTTCTCACAGACTTACATGCTGCTCGAGAAGCAGCGCGTGTTATTTCCATACGGCGTTATCATTTAAATAATCATTAACACTTTAATATGCTTTTTATACTTAAATGTACTTTTAATGTACGTTTAATCTTACTTTTAGATTTGTGTAGTGGTAACTTTAAAGTCTAGGGCAAGTAAAAACGTCACTAACATAGTATTTGTAATTGAATCCGCACAGTAAACGATGAACATTAAGAAGGAGTGCCATTTCGACTGTCGTAAAAACGATTTGGCCCCAATTCGATAATTCGATCTATAATATTGATAAGCCACCACCACCACGGACCAAGAGGCGTGTGATTTGAATACATCACCAGCCATCAGAGCAACATTTAGGTTAATGGAAAATAGCACATAAGTCATTACACATCATTCAATTCATGTAAAGTAAGAACTTATTCGTTTATAAATTAATTACAAAATCGATATTTATTATATGAATGTGGAAATAAAATTTGCTCATTGAAATCAAATAAATGTACATGAAATCTGTTACCTGTATATTAATAAAAAATCTAATAAAAGTAAAAGTAAAAAAAAATAGACTATTATTGTTTAATTTAAGTTAATTACAATTCTTCCTATATAGCAGTAGGTTATAATTATACCAAAGAAACATTAATAATGTTATATTTCATTCCTTCTGTAGTAAAACTCATAGTTTCCTATTTACCATTACACAGAGGATGAATATAAGTATAAACTTAAACAATGATTGTATGTAAATGAGTACTTTGATATGTATTTAATACAAAAAATCACCTTATTGAACTTAATGAATCTATATAACGTCCCATAGTAGAGAACTAAGCTAAATTTAATGTCTTAATATAAGCGGATAACAGATAAGGAATATATTATTAGGGATACCTCCCTAACGAGTTTTTAAGTGCATTTTGAATTAAAAAACGAAAAAAAGATAGGATAAATATCTACCACAAAAAAAATAGGTAGACACTTCATCATATAGAAATGTAAATTATATTTACAGTATTTATTCTTTAATGTAAACCTTTAAATGATTTATAGTGATATATTATCCGTAAAAGGATTCCCCCGCGTTAAAAAAAAATAGTGACATATTAAATAAAAAAATTATGTGTATATAAAATTTTGTAAAAGTAATGTGAATTATTATTTATAATATTTTCTCAGCTTTTAATCCATATTATTATCGTCATACATGAAGTCATTAATAAAAAATGCCATTTAAAAGATATAGTAATATATGTGCTATATAGATAAGTATATCTATACTATTTCGAAACTGCTACTCTTAAGCCTTTATTGCTGATGATCTTCAAAAAAATTTACATATTTTACTATATTCCGGTTAAAAGCTATAAATTTCCGGTAGGAAGTGGTTACTATAACCCAGTCAATACTTAACTGATAGCCTAGTAATATGGAGTATCGTGATTAAATCAAGAACCACATGAAGTGGATTTTGTTACAGCATCGTTGAGTTCTGGCTATTGATGTAATTGATCTTGTTAGCCATGTATCTAAAATAATAAATGATTGATCAAGTTTTATCATTCACAGGTTTATTAGTCTAGGACCTAGAGAGATAGGTTTTCGACTTAGTCATTATTATGACTATCCATGATAATGAGATCATTAAAATGTAAAATACTATAAATATTATAATAATATACTTCATATTATTATCCGGGTTTTTATTACGTTTTAAGATAAGAATGTGTTGATATGGACTAGGGTCTAATTTTTATGTTTTCGTCACAAAAGTAATGAGGTCAATTCTTAAAGAGTTTTTTCTTTTATGCTTTTCTTTTCCACCACAGTGCTTACTTTGACCTTTTATATTTCCTTAACCGTAAGAAGTATACACTATTTATTTCAGATTTCTTGTCTCCTTATCGCACACATTATTTTATCCCGGAAAAGTATCCAAATACCCCTTTCAGTTTAAAACGACAAGCGTTACGGAGTATTTAAGTCAGCGCATCTGTCTCTTTGAATCTGATTTAATCAAGTAATAGGGACTATAACCGCAAGGACTGTTTAGATGTTTTACAATGAAATTAGTATTTATGTATAACAAATACTACATTTATTAAAAACAATAAGCGTTTTGCGCTGTATTTATTTAAAGAAATTCGATAAGTTTTAATGGTTGAAACAAAATTTAGCTTCTTTTTGCGCCATATGAACAATTATCGGATTATTTAATACTAATGGATACTTTAACATTTCGCTGATCTGCGTCCGTGCGAAGCAAAATCTTAAATAAATATAAACCGGCCTGTTAAAGTGGCCCATTAACCTGCACAGCAGTATTCTTATCAAAAATATCACGGAAAATTCTGCCAGAACAAGATAAAAGGTCGCAATGTGCTTCAGCACCGTAAAAATGTAATAAAGCGAACCCCACCTTAGCTTCAGAAGCTTATTGTCAGCTTGTCAATGCCAAAGGAAGCGTCTGAAGAGTATTTCAAAATCATTTCACGATTTATTCTTTTCTATTTATCAACCTCCTAAACTATCTCCTATCACATATGAAATGTTTCTTTACAACAGTAATTTTACTAGTCATTAGTAGTTCATACCTTCATAGTAAGGTAAATAATCATTTTTCCGCTAATTTCGGATTGGGCCTAATTCTGTCTATATTTTTTATTTGTTCTATCTTTATACAACGCTTCGTGCAAGGTGTTTACTTGATAGTAAGTGATACGCTTGCACATAATAATGTGGCGGTGGTTAAGATGGTATACGCAGCTTCAAATCGCACTCGTCGCTTTGAGACATAAGCTGTCAAGTCTCGTCGCCCCAGTAATTTAACTAGCATACAAAGCTTTTCAATCTGATACACAGTAATGTTTGCACAGTACTATTTGTCAGCCGCAATACGAGCTGACGTGCTACCTACCTAGACCGCTTCCGGTAACTTACATTTATTTCCTTCTTAACATTTTTTGTTTATATTTTTCATCCCGTACATTTCAACTTAATTTATTATTTAACTAATATGTATTTGATCACAATTATTCACTTATATCATACAAATAATGTAGTTTATTTGATTTAATAATTTTCCTTTATTTTCATTTACTAGTCAGTATTGTATGAATATTTATTTAAACCAATAGTAAAAGTTCTACAAATACTAAATATTAATGAAATGTATGGGCAATATTTATGTCCATAGTGGTATTTTTTAAACATTTTGTCATATTTTCTATTCAATCAACAATCTTCCGTAGGTGTTAAGTCAGTACTAACAACGTACTTAAGTACTTTTAAAGTTATGTGAGCCCTCCTTGTGTTGAGGAAGCATAAAGGATTTCTAACTTGAACAATCCCAAAGGAACTTTTTGTCAACGAAAAAATGCGAATCTTTTTATATATTTGAAATAAATTCAAATGTAATGTAAACTAAATATTACTGTAAATAGTAAGTAGTTTAACAGTAACAATAATGATTTTATGTTTTAAAGACATTATTACTTTTAGAAAATATTAAGAAAATAACTTATGTTATATTAATTATAAACAATTACATATTTTTTTTTGTTGTAAATATATTTTTAATCGATACTTAATACCTTATGTCTTAAGGTAACGAGTGCATTGTGGTGTAGTGTACATCTTAATTAGCGCCACGTTGTTGTGAGTAGGCGTATCTCTTACCATCAGGTAAACGTATTGCTCGTCACGAAGCCTTCTCGAATAAAAAAACTAAAATAAATAAGGTAATATTCTCTAAAGAAAGTATGTTTGTAAAGAAATCATTTCGTTCTGCTGTATTCATTGGATATTTGAAAGACGATAGTGTCGTAAATCATTTTAATGCTATCCTCACTATTTCACTAGTGAGACAGTTATGGGTGCACCTTCAGCGATAACAGTGAAATATTGCAGGAATTATAATATTAATCTTATATATACTGTAGCAACAGTTTAAATTTATGATGAATATACATTTTCTGGTTAATCATCATAGAAAAATAAAGGCGAAGCAATATAATGTACCAAACCATGAAGAAAAATTTAACACAATTATTGTTAATATAATTATAAATAAGAAAGTTAAGCAATTAATCTGAAATACGACAAAACATTAAAATAAAAAGTGACGATATGTAAAAATAAAGCTTGTTTCTTATATAAGTAAACGAATAATCACCGATATTAACTCAACTAAACCGATATTAATATTTTTTATACGATCAGACGACTAGACGAGCAAGGTATTCACCTGATGGTAATTGATACGCTTGCCCATAATAACGCAGCGCTAATTAAGATGGTATACTCAGCACCATTTTGCGCTGGTCGCATTGAGACGTAAGAAGTCAAGTGACATTACTAATAAAAAAAATATTATCCGTTATACAGCCTTAATATATATACACATCATTAGTATGCCTTTCTAAATTATTAAACCTCTTGAGAATAAGCTCAACAGCAAAAGCCACTCACAGCGTAAATAATCTGATTAAGATTTGAGGATTGGGTTATTCATGTAACTACCGAAAAGGATTTGCTACTTTCGACGGAGAGGAGATTTTTTAAATTATGGTAAATTAGTATTAATCAATGAGCTCTTTTTGTAGGCTTTGAAAATCTATATATAATACTTACCCCTACGATCATGCATCGATCTAGGGAACTTCCTTATTTTTTTTTCGACGAGGCAATGGGAGTTCACCTGATGGTAAGTGAAACTCTTATCTTTAACAACGTGGCGCTGATTAAGATGGTATACATACCACCACATTACGCTCGAAGCCTTGAGACATGAGCTGTTAAGTCTCATTACCCTAGTTACAATACTAGTATACAGAAACCTTCAAACAAGAAAATACTTCAAGATTATTTTCAGTTTCATGACTACCAGGGAATGTACACACTGAATGTTAGTGAGTATATTTAGACAGCGGGATGGAGTCTCAGAATTCAAGTTCATAAGAGAGTTATGTTATTGGTGTAAAAATGACGTATAGTTTAAGCTAATAGACTTAGCTAGAAGCTTAACAAACTGATGATTACTTACCTCTATATTATTAGATCTCCAAATAAATGTTGACGGTGCTTTTTTCTTTAAATTATGTCATTCTTATTCACAGTAACATCCATACTGAGAGAAAATACGATTTCTTGATTAAATACACTTTTTACCTCATATTTTATTTATTTATATACTTTTATATACCAACGTGTAAAAGAAGAATAAATGCCGTTGGCATTATCTTTCTCTACCTTGGGTGATGCAGAAATATAGTAGGGTAGATCAGATAAAAAAAAAAAAATTATCAGATTTAACTAAAAGCAGAACGATAATAAAATATATATGTAACAGCATATTCTATTAAATAAATAAAAACCATTCTAATAAACAAACACACAGATAATACAATTATATATAAAAAACAAATACTTATTCTCATACAATAAATAAAAAGTTAAATAGTTATCTAGACATACTTAAATATTTATTTATCGGGACCAGTGGTTACCCAGTTATTATTTCAATGAGAAGTTTCAGTACTTTTAAATTGGAGGTTGGAACTTGGAGGAGACTTATTATTATATGATTATATATACTATAATATGGAATATATAAATGATTTATCTAAATAACAAGGTTACAATTTGTTATTAGACTGTCCGTTAAACAATGGTCCTTGTTCGATTCCCAGTCTAAATGTTATATAGTTTAATTTGTTGCAAGATAATTATATAACATTATATAATTTACAATTACAAAAACATGATAATTTATTGATTAAATTAATTCTACGCTGACACGTTCGTCAAACATCGAACATGTATAATTGAATTGGCTGTCGTATAAATATATTTATTACCTATAACATATTAATTTTGTGTACAAATGAAATTGTTGAACAACGAAAAATTACATACACGATACGAAAAACTATTGCTATTTCTTTATTCACACAAAATTAAACAATGACAAAAGATATTATAAATTAATATCAAAAAGAGAATGATTTCTTATATCTATTACTGATTCTTGTTTTGTTAGTACACTTATGAGATGATAGGTAAGAAGGGCTCACTTCGCTCGACCTGTTTAATTTATATGTAAATAGTCTAATTGTTGAACTGAGCTGGACGGACACCTGTTGGCTCTGAGTTGGAATACATTAACAAGCTATGTTATGCGGATGGTATAGTCCTGCTTAATCCTTCGATTAATAAATTGAGAAACCTTTTAGTGATCTCTGCAAAGCACGTATTAGCAGTGTTCAATGTCAAAAAACAGGGGTTATGATTTTCAGAACGAGAATAGGACCCTGTAATGCTCGTTGAGTTTTACTCAATGGCCTAGGTGTTAGGAAGTGGAAAGGTTTTGTGGAGAGTTCTGTTACTTTTTTTACGCGTCGAGGCGATTAAACGAGCATGGTAAGTGATGCACTTGTTATTAACAGCCTGGCGCTAGTTATGATGGTATACATAGCTTCATAGTACGCTTGTTGCCTTACGACGTATCCTATTAAGTCTTGTTCCCGTAATTTTACTAGCTTACATTACTCGTCAAGCTTCTGTTGCAGCTGACAAACAGCAATATCCAAACATTACCACGATCGAAGAGTGAAGTGGTTTGAAGAGCGTTGTAAGATAATAAAATTACCGGGATAACAAGGGTTAACATATTCTTTCTTTTCATTAGGCTTATCATTTACAATCAGGTGAACATCCGGCTCGTATTGAGGCATGTTCTGTTCCCCTACAAGTTTCACGATTGACTATTGGGATTGTTGATCCACCAGCAGTAATAATTAGTTTTAAACTTCTGCCGGTGCGATAACTTTGTTGATGTTTAACAAAAATTCATTAAAGTGCTTTAAAATATACTGATATTTTCTTATCGTTAATTCGGAGAATGAACCGAAAAATCCTAAGAATTATAGTTTCCGTCACGAAATAAAAAAGTTGTTATTTACAATAATTAGAGTAACAAACAGAACCTTTTTGTGTAATATTTAAATTTAATACAGGACAGCCTTTTTTCATTGTAACGAATAGGATATGATCAAAAAGAATTATCCCTTTAAAAAAATCAGAATGATGTCTAGCTGTTAGAGTAACATGTGTTATTAATAAAGCCGTGATAGCTCGATTTGTAAGATAATCACACATGATAAACGAGTTGAAGAAGCGCGAGTTCATCCCCAATGAAACTGTGCTTCTGATGAACCAGAACTGATGAAGAAATTGTCAGGTTCCCATAACATAAGCTTTCGTAGATATAAGAAATCGATTAACCTGCACTTGGCCATCGTGTATAAATAGCCGTAACTTGTTCCTGTGATATAAGGTAACTATCCCTGCCGTGGGGACATTAGTAAGACATATTTTGTTTACAATTTACATCAATATCTCTCAGTAAATATAATAAACAAGGTTTAATAAAGTTCTGTAATATTTTCTTTAAATGAACTCAAAGCAACAACGGAATTCAAATACAACACCATTGCGTGCTGTATGTAATAGCTGTTCGTGTACAACAAGTTGCACTAAAACACAAGAATATGCCGCCATTTTAATATCGACCCGAATTTTTATAAAACATTTCATGATTATTTGATATAATTACATAACCAATGCAAACTTTCTGCTATAGTAATCTAAAGCACATGTTTGTGAAATAACTTTAGCAATTACTGTAGAGAATAATTTTCAGTTAACAGAATTTTTTGGATAAAAAAAATATTTTAAATGTCGGCGACTGCCCAGAGCTTTTCTCAGGATCAATATTTAAATAAAACTCGGAGAACAAAGATAGTTTGTCTTATACAATCAATACTCAATAACTGTACAGACCAAAAAGCAGAATACTGATTCATGCTCAGTGACGATAAAGCTTTTTATACCTTGCTGGATTAATTAATTACAAAACTATATTATAACTAATGCGATCTGTCTATAACCAATTTTAATATATTAATCATATTCGTGGTAGGTCTCCGTTGAAAGAGACAATTTTGATAGATACCACCGCAGCTATTTTTCTACCGCCAGAGAGTAATGTGCAAATATTATTATTCCGATTTGAAGGGTGTTGTATGCTAGTGGAATTTCTAGAATAAAGAGACTTATGTCTCAAGACGAAAAGCGCTATATGATGTTGTGTATACAATGTTAACCAGCGTCACGGTGGCTGAGCGTATCACTTACCCTTGCTCGTCTCGTCGCAAAAAATTAATAATAATTATACAGTTAACTAAAGATTAATTCATTAAATAATTATTCTAAATCGTGTATCATTACATGAATTCTAAACTATAACGTTCGAAACGTAAAAAACATTATTTCGTCATTATATTACAAACGAAACTTGTGTATTAGCAAACCGGATATTTACGACACCGCGGACGGTGGCCCTAAACGATGTAACATTAGGGATGAGATTTATTACACTAACCCTGATCTTATTTCATTTTCAGTAATTTCCCGTTCATGCATAGTCAAAATTAAACGCCTAATTATATTACTAATTTGTATTTATGTTTACAAGTTTTTCCACAAGTGGGATGCGGGTCTTTCTTTAACATGGATAGTCAATACAAATTATTATAAACGTTAGCTTAGTGAGAGTTGTTGGACGACGTATTTCTTACAAAGCTGTTATTTTGTTTTTATCGTCATATCGACCAGACTATCGATTCGATCACCTGCTGTTAAGTGATACTTTTGCACATAACAACTTGGCGTTGGTGAAGATGGTATACAGAGTACCATATTACGCTTGTCGTCTTAATAGAATAATGTGTGCACACTCCTGCTTGTCAGTTGCAATAGGAGTTGCGGTTGTACCTACATAGATAGTCTCCGACAACAGAGAACTGCCGTCAGTGAATTCTTGGGATACACTTGTTTCTTCGCCATGTTTTTCTTCACAGGAAGCTAAAGTTTAATGGGAAACAAACATATATCTTTTACTTTTAATTTGACCATACTTTCCGCTTTCTACCCTGAACTGCTGAATTCGGAAGACGTTGCGTGGTCATTAAATATTTCTACATATAAAATTTACTTGTCTCTAAAATATATAGCTATATTTCTATCAACTTATTTATTATATAAGTATATTCTTAAATTTATTAGTATATTTTTGTCATGTTAATATTTCATATCAAGTAAAAAGATACTGGTTTAATAGTAAAATTTAACTATATGTGCAAAATAATATTAATTATCGACATTCATCATCATCATCATCATCATTTCAAGCGATGGAAGTCCACTGCTGGATACAGGTCTCTTGCAGAGTAATAACATTATACTTAACGATTTTATTAACTTCATATTTTACTGTTTATAAGTGGTTAACGACTAAGTTGAATAGTTTATTTTAATTGTAATAAATTTCCTTAACCTACGGTTACGTACACATTACGGTTTATTTAAATTGTTGTGTGACTCCCGCAAATGTCACAGAGACGAATGGTTCTAAAAGAAACTTGCACTTTATGTTACATTTGTCGCAGTCGATGTTAAAGTTAAATTAAATTTTACGGGTCGGCTTGTAAACCCATTCATCAAGAGAAGGGTGGCGAAACTGCCCAAGTTACTAAGTAAAGATAACAAGTTTGTCCACGCGCAAGATTTTGTTAAAAAAAATTATTTGCTTTATACAAACGTAATTTATACAAACAAATTAAAGTTTTGTAACTAAATTTTGGATATATTTAGTATATAAAAAGTAATGGTGTAATTAAAGCATATTTTACTGACTAAAGCAAATTTGAAACTAAAATATAATAACAGCGGCGCTCGAATATACGGTACCTGGGATCATAAGACGATCTTTAATAAGAGACTGTAAATAAAAAAAATTGGACTATATTTTATACAGATTATCAATTACTGAAGTCTAAAACAGGTGATTTATTATTCCCACGGTACAGACACGACTAAATTTATGAAGCATCAAACTGGAAAACAAAATAAAAAGTATATAAAGGTTCTCTATTCATCATAGATACCACTGGAGGGCGTTGGCAATATAATTGATGTACCGTCGACGATTTAATAATGCTAATTGTTTACTTTATCTTTGAATGTACTATATTTGGCAATAATAAACTAAAATAAGCACAAAATAAATTTAAATTATATATTACTGATAATGTATATTAAATAACATTAAAAGATTCACGTAGTACTTGTATGAATTACATACTGTAACATACATATACTTACAGAAACTTAGTAAATGTTTGTAATCGATATAGCCTTTGAAATTTTCATGCATATGTTTGAGCTCGACGCCTATAAATATATTTTATATTGTACATGTATTAAGCTATTGGTATCGCGTTGAGCGATTTAGACATTTTGAGAACGTAGTTTCTATATGCTTTTCATACAGAGGCGACTTTTACAGGTGGTAAGTCTCTGTAGCTGGATACCAATTATTTACCATTACAGCTCCTATTTCAACCGCCAAATAGTACTATACAAACATTACTATGTTTCGGTTTGAAGGGTGCTGTATGCTAGTGAAATTACAGGGGTAACGAGACTTAATATCTTATGTCTCAAGGCGACGAGTGCAATGTCGTGTATTGTTATAAGCAAGCGAATTAGTTGCCATAAGGAGAATGACTTGCTTGTCTAGTCGCCTCTTTTAATAATAAAAATTAAAAGATAGGCGATTCTTATAGTAAGATTAATAATAATAATGGACGATAAGGAGGCGAAAGCTTTCTTTAAATTGACCAGGTAGTAGGTATCGTTGGAGATCCTCCAAATATTTGCTATCGAAATACCTTTTACGATCGTAATATATTACTATGTTCCAGTTTTAACAGATTCTCCGCTACATACTTGTAAAAGAAAACTATAGAGGCAAGTTAATCCTGGTAAAGAATATATATATGAATTAGTATTTATTTATTTTATTATTTACATAACATAAACAGCACTTTTGGTGTTTCCAATTCAGAAACGTCTTATATTTCTTACAAAAAGGAAGTGAAAGCCACTTGTTCACTGCGCTGGTCTAGTGCGGATTATTGGGAATCACTTGGCCACGGAAATTATTATTAAAACTTATTTTGACTGAAGACAAAAATCAAAGTAACAATTTTTAATTTTAATTACCACTTCATTTTCCAATTAATTTAATTGGAGTTAACAATGTAACCAAAATGCTTATGTGCTCTAGTAACTTTAAATATTAGTTTTAAAACTTACTTGAAATACTTTACTATGACTTTCAACTAATATCTGTGTAACGTCTTTCTTAAAAGACCATAGTCGCCTAAAACTGTTGAAATACTGTAGAAGAGTAATAGTATAAGTAATTAGCGCTAAAAAGGTCTAGTAAGTAAATATAGTTACTAAGAGAAAAAAATGGAACGAAATTAATAAAAAAAGAGATTCAAATAAAATAAGATAGAAAAGAAGAAAGTTAAGAAAATAACAAAACAAGAAAGGAAAAGACCCTTACCCAAAAATGGAAGCGGAAACGACAAAAAAATCTCTTTGTTACATAATATTTAAAACGTTATTTCGTATAATATTTAACAGAAACTAGCGATCGTTAGTCAAAAAAGAAAATATAAACTATTACAAAAGGACTAAGGAACCCCGCAGGAATTGCTCGGCCAATTCACTTTTTACGACGTCCTTAAAATATGATTGCGTGACAAATGTAAGTCGATACAATAAAAAAAATCGGGCGGCCAACCGTTTTCTTTATGACCATTAGGCATCAACGTGATAGTGTTAAGAAACAGGACTAAAAACAAAAATAAACTTCTGTATCGTAAGGAAAATATGAAAAGAATTTCTGTTCCCCCTTTCCTTGAAAGTTTATTAAAAATAAAGCTATTAATTTTGTTCACTGGACATCTTTATGGAAGTAAACAAAATTTGTTGAAACAAAATAACATTATTTTATAATGTTGATGCAGATTTTTTTTATTTAGGTTAAGCATGATTTTTTTATCAATTTATAACGACTCGTGAATATATGGTATACTTCTACAAAGCGAAACGGCAAATAACGACTGAGAACCTCCATCTTGGTGGTAGGAATAACTCCAGGGTAAAGGCAACAAAGAACTCCTTCTATTTCCTTCTTACGATAAGAGAAATGTAGACTGACAGTGGAAATAATCTAACCCAACTCCAACATCGGAAAATTACGCCTTGAATACTTTGGCTCACTTATATTGGCAGCCGGAATATAGCAATTCCATTATTGCAACATTGAAATATAAGAACGGTATATTATCTAAATTCACCATCAACATATCTGGTAATGAAAGAAGGAACTTTTGAATAATTAGGAAAGCCATCAACAAATTTTCACAGAAGCCGGTGATCATTATTAACTACCCGAGGCAGTCCACTGCTGGATATAAGCATCGACCAACTTAACACAACCAGAATAACTTTCACCTGATGGTAAGTACCGAAATGAATATGATGCTAGTTAGGATAGTGAACACTGCACCACATGTCCTTGTCGTCTACAGGCAACAGTTGTTACATATGGTTACTTCTGAAATTTTACTACATACTCCTCCTTCCTTCCTTTTGCCTCCTTTAGATAAACCTATAATCCTAAAACATGGTAATATTTCGTACACTGTTTTTCAGCAATAACTTATGCTTGTGCATTTATGCTTATATCTATATGGTCTTCGGGAACAAAGACCTTCCACCAGTTAAGACTACGTTATGTTATACGAGTAAATAAAAACGTATTTATATTTCATCAAAAACTTAGATTCATATTATTATTTACATAAAAAATTGAAGATATTTTAACATTTAGCGATTGGAAAATATTGAGAAAAGATAACTGATGTCATTAACGATATTATTTATGGTTAAACCGTAAAAAAAGCAGGTAAATGTGTGGTTTGATTAATGGCGTCCCCGGCGCGGACTCGAAGAATTTATGTTTCAAGCTGACAAAAGGGGAGTGTGTTCTATTTTACTATAATAATATCGCAAATTTAAAAGTATAATTTATATCATAAAATTCACTGCGATATTGAATTTTTGTTTTTCGTTACATATCTCTTATATATTTAATTTAACATCAATAACAAATTTGTCATTGTATGTAAATGTTTTATATTTCCAACGCAACGAGTGCAATGTAGTGCTGCATATACAATTTAAACTAGCGTCACGATATTACAGACAAGAGAATCACTTATCATCAGGTGAACGTGTCTCGTCCCCTTGATGCCTTAAAAAAAAACAAAAAATATCAGAATTTATACCCAGTCTTTCCTATCTATTTTTATCAACAAAGTTGTAAATCGAACAGAATGTTGACCTGATAGTAAATAACACGTCTGCTAATAAAAATGTGCTGCTTATCGTGATGACACACAACACAACATGTGTTCGTCGCTGAAACTTGTTAAGTCTTGTTACCTCAGTGATATCTCTAGCTTACAACGATTTTTAAACCGAACACACACAGTAATGTTTGTACAGTACAGTTTAGGTTATGCATAGGAGCTGCGGCAGTAATCTGTATGGTTTGGTAGAGTTTCAATAAAAACCTACTCTTTTAACTCAGGTTGAAAAAATACGTATTTAATTTTATTTAGGTTAATCTGTTATGCTGTAGCATTCTTACTTTTTATTTCTGCGAGTCGGTCCATGGCTCGGCTCCATTTGAAGGAAAAAGGACATTAACTTAAAATATGTTTTTTGATTTTACATTTTTAGTAACAAGGACAATTAAAATACTATGTAGAATCAGAATTTACAAGGATCATTTTTATAATATCTTGCGATGAAAATAAATAGAGGACAAGTTTGTAAAGAAATTTCATATTTTATATAAATATCTGGCAAAAATAAACGTGTGTAATGTACAAATCGCATGTCAAATGTGTGTCAGCTCTGATCATTAATAATCAACATGAATAGCAACCATACTTCCAGCTTTGAATTTAATTTACTTGACGTAAAATTTACATTGATCAGGTTTGCTTAGAAATGACTGAGATATTTTGAACACAAAAATGGAGTTTGGATTTTATATTTTCTGTTATTTACATTGAATTCAGTCAGCAGGAAGATGCCCACCCACGGCTAGTACGGGTATCTGACAAACTACATCAGTTCATTTGTACACTTTGTAGAGGGTTTGGCATTACAGAGTCTTTCGGTACGCGATTGCTTTTCGACGACCTACAGTAGCCTTCAGGCCCCCATACAACAGGCCCTGTCTATTGCTACTTAAATTTAACAATCCTTGAGGTTATGTCAGTATCTTTATTTTTTCTACAGTTCTCCTCGACTCTGGTTCCAGCGAAATCCCAAGAAATGCTTTTTTGTTTTAGAAGACTATTGCGAATAATGCATTGCACAGATGCAACAGCATACTGAACAGTAATTTACTCATTTGTGGAACTTGCGAGTGGGTCGTGAGAAATTCAATTGGACGGAGGCCAGATTGTCTGATTAGACAGTCTTTGCGGTTTAGATAAACGATGTTATGCTTGTAGAATTTACCAGTTGATCTGATATAAAAACACATAATTTAGAGAAAGTAAGGACTTTTAGTAATTTAAAAAATTATGTTAGTAAATGATTATCATAGAAAACTAACACCATTCAACAACTCTTTACTTTCTTTCTCAAATCTATAATCTATTGATTTTTACATACTGATAGTTTAAACGAGTTAATAAAATGTAAATTAGTTAGAAATAAGTTTATAATATATTTTCAATAGACATGTTCTTTACTATAGTAGTATAGTAGTATAATTGAAATAAGTATATTTCAATGTGATTATATACACAAATATTTATGTACAGGTTTAATAACAATATATTTAATATTATATATCAATACATAAACAAAATATTAGTTAAAAAGCCCTGAATAATAATATCAGGGAAAAGCAGAAATTTAAAAAAATTTTGATTTTAAATAATCGATTTCTTGGCAATAAAATATTGAAAACAATGAAATATTTTACTAAAAATCCCTTTTACAAGGAAGTCAAACAACAATGAGGTTTTTAATTCGCGTACTGCTTGGGGAGCCACTGGCCTCAGGTAAGGTATAAGACATTGTTTTGTGGAACACTTTAAAAGGGACCTATGTCCAACAGCGGACGTCCATTTGTTGTGATTATGATAATGATAAACGCAAAACTAAAAGAATATGCATGTATCCATGAAAGACATTATTAAATCACTCAACAGTCTGTTTCTATTAAAAACTTGAATTTTTTGGTATGCTGTTCAATTTTCTGTTAAATATTTCAGCTTCTTCGTTCGAGTTTTATTTGAAAATTTTTATCCCTTAATAGGCAGAAAAGTGCTTCGAAATTCAAATAATCATAGGATAGGAATAAAAAGAAACTCGATCAGTGTCAACTTCTAGAGCGGTTCCAACTTCGATGGTCGATTTATTGCAAAAGTTTTGAATTGAAGTGTTTTGTTGTCGCCTTAACATTTCTTTGGCTGTGTTCCAATATTATTGTAATTTTACTTTTATAGAAACTCTGAAAAGTAAACAAACATTTCTGGAGAAGAAATTAATAATCAAAAGATAATAAATAAAAACATTAAAATGTTTTTAAAGAAAGTGTAAAAAAACTGATCAACATACGAATAAGGAAAAATAAATAATAATATACCATTTATAATTATTAAGAATATAAGAAAGTATCAGGGCGATTGATATGTACAAACAATATAACACAACGTCATCATAAAAACCGTTATTAAAAGACAGAGTAATTACAGACATTATATATAGGTCAAACGGATAAAAAGAAGGATAATGTTGCATCGTATCAAACAGTCAAAGAAATAACTATGTACTCCATAGAAATGAAGAAGAGCAATAAAATTTTAAGAAATTGCACCGATTGCCATGAAACATAACATCTATTTCAGTATTTAAATTTTTATTAAATACACTCTCCTTTATAGTGAACCCTGTGTCTACACCATTAGTTCGCAGCAATAAGCAGTAAGGAAGTTTATAAAAAATTAACTGCAAACAGTCAAAGAACCTATGTTTATCTAAAACATCAAAACACAAAATGTCATCAAACGATTCAGCTATTTAAATTCATTTAATGAAAAGTATTGTAGTTGAGAATATAGCAATGTGTGTGGTTAGTTTAACAAAATGTTCAGTGTCTGACTCGAGGAATGCGAGTTATTTTAATTAAAATCATTTAAAATACTGCAATATATTTTCTCACACTCTTTTAATGTTTTATGACTATACAGTGTTTAACACTCTATTAATTAAATTCGATGATTTATTGAATATAATAATAAACCTTGCAGTGTTATAAATTCATGACAAAAGAAAACAGATAAGATACCTATTAATACAAATGAATACAAAAGATACCTATTAAACGCGATATGGTTCTACGCGCGGTTAAACTAGAAACATTTGGCCACGGGATTTCAATCATTAAAAAAATTAATCAAATACCAAACACCACTAGAAGACTTCAAATTGAGATCATCTGCGTAGATTGGATAGCATAGAATAATTAATAGAAAGTAGGTACTCCATGAGGTCTAGACGACAAGACGCCTGTCAGCTTACCTTAGTCCGTTGTTGACCATAGGTATTTCAAAGCACTCTAAACATTGTGAAATTAAATAATTAAATAAACATGGTAAAACTAATTTTCCAAACATACAATGTAGTTAAATAATAAAATATTAATAGTAATTAAATTTGCAATTGAATTTTGGATATTTGTTGTCAAAAAACAAAATCGTACGGAAACTTTAACAGTAAACGGCACAATGTTTCGTCTATACAAAATATTGTTTCGTTGACATATTATAATATTATTAAGTAAATACAATCTTGTTTATAATAAATCCGGTTAGTTATAAGATAAAAATCGAAATGTTATGTTATAAACTCTTTGAATCAGATTCTACATCATCATTATCATTAAAAGCTAGCGGCAGTCCATTGATGGATATATGTCTATACAATATTTTGTTAGACCTCTTCCAAGGAATGCCACGTAGCCCAACCCGAAACCATAGCTTATGATCGGAGTAGGTAGTTTAACATGTGGTTTTAATTAATCATCTCATTTCCAAAGAAAACCATATTTCTCAGAATTCACAACGTAATTAAAACTGATTAAACTTAAAAAAAAATATTAGTGGCAATTTTTTAACCTGCGTACATTTTTTTGAATATTATTTATCACTCGTATATTTTGCACATTTACCAGTGAAACTTTAGCCAAAATCGGTACACTGGTTTGAGAGATTAACAGGCAAATGAAATTTATATTATTTTTTGTCTACATTTTCTGTTAAAATTCATACGGATAACGTGATTTATGTATTAGTCATATAAATATTAATTTTGTCCAAAATGTACGTTCAGTATTTTAACGTGCAATGTTTGTATCGAATGGTACTGGGTTTAATCTTTTGATTGTTGTTTATTGAACAAAACCACAAGGAAACTTTAATTAAAAAAGTGATATTTTTTTTATATATCGAAAAGAAAAATTTATTTTCTATAACACAAGAAATATCTATATTGAATTCATTTGATATTTCTTTTTGGCACGTCTTCAATTCTGCGAAAATTTTAAAAACTGTGTAATCGCTTTACGTAAACAGAGCCTTAAATCAAGATCAGCAAATAAATTCCTGGAGTTTTGTTGTTTGTACGAATTTGTAGTAATTGCATTTGTGACATTGCAATCATTTTGTTAGTTACGATCCTTGTCAACAAATAACTATTTCCTGTAACGTAAATTATAATTAATGGTTGTCGGCAAGAGATAGATACATTGCTATTTTTGAATAATCGTGTACATTATCTAAATATCTCTCTAAATAATTATTCCATTTCCAATATTGTAATAATTTATCACATTCTGATCAATTTAAATTTAGATTGGCAGAAATTGACATATGCCTTTAAGTCAGCCTTGTGTACACATTAAATTTTTAAGATTAAATTCTTTTAAAATCTGAAAATACATATTTTTCTTATTTTCAGCGTTATTATTACATGTTTTGTAAAATCCAACAATAACGAGTATAGAGTCAGCTACTTTAGAGGATTTAACTGAAGCTAAAACATAAATGCTAATAAATGGTTTAATAAATAGAGAATATCTTTCATAACTAATAATGTAACGATCTTGGTTATAATTTAATTCAGAGAGTTCATATTTTTCATGAAACATTCTTTAATGAAAATAGACTGATTTGTTTCAGAAATTATCAAGTGAATATTAAGGCAATAGTGAAAAGTCTAAAGTACTTGAAACTAAGTACTTAATTTAAGAACTCAAGTTTCACTTCAGTAAGGTTATATAAAGTAAGGGGCTGTAAGGTTTGCAAGAGGCAGAGAAAATTGGCTTCGTATATTATTTTTTGAATTCAAAAGCTTAAGCTCAAATTTATTCATTTATCTTATTAAAAGGTTAAATTAATAAACTAAAAAAATTATTATTTAGTTACAGTATAACATTTCTTCAGATCCCCGTTCCCGTTTGAGTTAATTTTACGAGTTACTTGTAATAGTCTTCAAGGGTCTGATGGATCTCAAAAACAAGTCACGTTGCCGAGTTACAGCATTATCTGGTACATGGAACGTAAGCCGGAACAATTCCGATCCATTGAACCTCCTTTACTTGGAGGAAAACTTGGCTGTAGGAAGTGATTCATCATATAAATTATATTACTAAGTAAAAAAACTTTTTGTAGAAATATAGAAGAGACTATTTTTTCTAAAAGTGGGCAAAAATGTTTTATATTACTTAAATGTTGTTAGCCAGATTTTGATGTTTTTTTTAGTCGAAAATAAAATAATTAGATGTTAAAAGAATATAATAGCCTAAGGGTGATTATGAAATGTTATATTGACGCCTTTATTTCTGTTAAAACTCGACTTAAGGTTTTTGTAAGAATTGTTTACTTGCTTATTTTTATTTACAATAGACAAAATCATCATCAGTCGTTAAACGCCGACTGCTGAATAGAACTCACTCAAACATTTACACACCAGTTGGCCTTGGGCTGTCTATAACCAGTGGTTTTCCTCTACCACCTTGAGGAGGGGACTTTCAGCAATTCCTTTAAAAGTACGCGGCTACCACTTTAGAACCTTGCTAAACGTCATTGGCCTCCAGTCTTTCGAACAATGTACCCTGCCTATTGCAGCATAAGTCCATCAAGCCTTAGGAGTCGATCAAGCCTTAGGATTCGAATAAATCTTAGGAGTCGATCAAACCTTAGGAGTCGATGACCTCAGTACTTCCACGGATCCTTATATCTGATTCAACTGTGCAGAATACTAGCAGCACTGCTCTCCTTTAGCGTGATTCTGAACCTTTTTATAAGGATCATTGTAAATGGCCACATCTTAGGCACGTATGTATGACTTTAGTCTTCATACACTGTGATAGCTGGGTTGAGAAGATGCTGCGCATCCTCCCGTACGGTGCCTAACCTAGTTGGATTCATAGATATAGACATATTCGTCAACAACTTCCTGTATGAAGCCTCCAACCTTAAGGGAAATATTCGCCCGTAATTAAATTTATGAGAATGGCACGATATTTTTCTAACTATTCTGGCACTAGCCTGAAAGCTAAGAAAAGATATTGCCCTTAAATAAATTTCCCGTGTGGCTCTAAAATCGAACGGGGGCCGAGTTACAACGCAGTAAGTTCACCACTACGTCGCAAATGCCGCTACCTACTCCAGTTTTTATTAATAATTTTTTCCATGAAAGTTTAAGAGGATAAGAGGAAAAGACAGGAACAACCTACAGGACGTACAAAGTTATTCTTATTACTTATGGGCATGTGAGTTATGTTGCTTGACTAGCTTATATTTTTAAATATATCGCTTAAAAGGAAGTGCAGAAAGTATAAACAAGTTTGTTATAATAATTTCGAATTATTTCATAGCATACTCCTTGTGCCGAACAAGTACGAGTCGGGGAGCCCGCGGCACGAGGTTCACCGATCTTAACGTGTGCGTGCGTGTACTCACCTCACTTGCCGTCAGCTCCGCCGCTCGCAGGTCTTCCAGATAGTTACTCAGTCGATCAAGGGTCAGTCGTCGAACTGTCCAAGTCAAACATTGGGCGCGCGAGCAATGCCCTTCCACTGCAGCGTGTAGGGCTGCAGGTCGCTCCCCGTAGCGGCGCACACGAACACAGGAGGAAAAAATGGGACTCCCAACGTGAACTGCGGCACTAGGCGACCGTGGTGTCTCCGTAAGATAATTCGCGTTCGACCTAACCATCGCGCGATGTCACTCCGAAAACGGCGACGTACTACTAACTCATCGCGCGGTCGCTGTCCGTCCCTCTCCCCCCGCACCAGCCAATACGGCCATCTGATTGGCGAGGGTATTTCACCATTACCCGCTGATGCGAGGAGAGGAGAATAAAAATATGGGTGCAACTACCGCCATATAGGGATGCGTAACTACCGAACACTCCTTTTGACGAATAATTTCAGATTTTATATTTGTCTTATTCAGTAAATTAATGGTAAGTTTAGTTTAGTTTAGGTATTAAATAGTTAACTTTTTAGAAAATGTTTAAAAATCTCATTACAAATATTGTGTATTAAACATTACAGATTTATGTATAATTGATAAGTCATAAACAAATTCAAAATCACTTCAGGCATTCGTTTCCTGTGAAGGTAGTTGACTACTCGCAGCAGCACGTTTAATTAGTTTACATAAAGTTTTCTACTTCGAAAAAAAGTAATTGGAATACGTAGAAAATAAGTTTTAGAGCCAGGTTTTAAAACTTCTTTACCACGTGTTTTAAAATCTGAAAATTAAATTTCCAATTGACATACATCAAATCTACGTATCTTTATATCGGAAATAGAACTGCAACGCCTAAATCTATTGCTGAACAATATTGTGTTCTTGCTTGAAGTCCACTGTAGCTATTATATTTACTGGTGGTAGTAATCTGTTGCCAAAGACTGCGTAGACCGCATCTCCTATTTCTTCCGCTAAATAGTACTGCGCAAACATTACTGTGTTCCAGTTTCAAAGGTGCTGTATACTACTGAAGTAACGCGGGTAACGAGACTTAACACCCCTTACGTCTCAAGGCTACGGAGGTATTATAATGTTGTGTATACCATCTTCACCAGTGTTACGTTATTATGGGCAAGCGTATCACTTACCATCACGTGTACGCCTCAGACGAAGAACAAAAAACATATATATACAAGGCCAATAGACAATGAATATTAACAAATAAATAAAACTTTATTTCAGACTCAGTCTATAGTAGATTAGTAATGGTGGTCGGAGTGGGCCTCGTAGTCAGCCGCATCGAGAGGTTAGGGCTTCGGGTCAAGCTTGAAAAAACCGAAGCCCTCC
>DWLS01001439.1:0-21805 GCA_018246255.1 Pachliopta kotzebuea | reverse complement strand
ATATATATATATATATATATTATAATATTGAGTTCAAGAGAAGCATTTCATTTATAAGGGATGTAAACGGTCCCACACTCACGAGACCTTTTTTTTTGTGGAGTGGAAAATGCCATTGCATTGCCCTCCCGACACTTGGATGACGGAAGGGACTGTGTGGGACTAGCACCCACTAAAAGCCCCCCCGTGAGCTCTCCTCCGCCTTGTTGAAGCAAGGTAGAGTCGCTTTCGCATTCACTACCTTGCTTCAGCAGAAGGCTCGATCACCGGGCCGCCGACACATTTGCGAGAGTGGCTCGACTCACCAGACCCACCCTCTAGACTTGTGTGGGGTCGTGCAGGCCGGCGGAGAGTCCCCTGACTTCTCACCGGCGACCCCTCTACAGGGACCGTGTGAGGCGGGCAAATTGCCGCCCCGCGCGACCCCTTCTTCTACGGCAGAGCGGAGCCAAGAGCGTGTCGCCCTCCCAAATCCGCTCCGCGACCCCTTCTGCGACATTACCTCCTAGCAGAAGGAGGTCACCGTCTGCCACGAGCTCTCGCTGT
This sequence comes from Pachliopta kotzebuea, assembly GCA_018246255.1. Lineage (NCBI taxonomy): Eukaryota > Metazoa > Arthropoda > Insecta > Lepidoptera > Papilionidae > Pachliopta > Pachliopta kotzebuea. Next base: position 21,259 of record DWLS01001439.1, on the reverse strand, counting down.
CGAGCATGGCGATGATGATTCGGAGAGTACCTGCACCAGACGGAAGGTGAGCGAGCCGAACCACCGCCCCACCCACCTTTGAACGACCGGGCGGATGGCCTCCACCGTCCGCTGCTCGGGCACCGGTGAGGGGGCACCTCCTCCCACCGCCGCAACAGGGCGACCCGAGCCCGCCGTCGCAGGCCGGCTGTCTCCTCTGGACACTCACGAGACCTAAGCCAACTTTATTTGCTTGTGGTGCACCCTGATAATCAACAAACGAGGCTGTGCCTCCCCATTAACTTCCTTTGGACCAGCGTGGTGCGAATCACCCCAAATCTTTCAACTATTAGGGGAGGTCTATGTCAAACAGTGGGAGTCTACCAGCTGATGAAGTTTTATTGGTACAGGAGCTGCACGATGGTAACTACACTGTGTCGTCGCTGACGCTGGCCCCGTCTCTGCGCGACGATAAGCACGAGCTCGTCTGCTGCGCCCATAACTCCCACATACCTGACGAACTATTTGAAGACAAGGTCAAGCTGAACGTTGGACGTAAGTGAATTTCTGGTGGTAGGTCTTTATTGGGAATACATATTTTTTTTTCTCTAACTTTTCAATAGGTCTCTTTTGCCGGAAACCGTATATGCAGGTACCACCGCAATTTGTTTTTCTACCGCCAAATAGTAATGTGCAACTTTTACTGTGTTCGGGTTTGAAGGGTGCTGTATGCTAGTGAAATCACTTATTGGTGGTATGTTACCGTCGCCCTTGAAATCTCTTGATATTCTTTTCAAGAGTACATACGTTTCATTGTAAAAAAACAATTATGGATAGTGTAATAAGAGAAGTCCCGTTCATCTGATGAAGTATGTACAGAGAAGTTAAAACCGGCAAAGACGGGTCGCATATTGCTCGATGGACTGACAGCAGATGAGGCGGTGAGGTCCTAGCGGAACAGCCACGTGCCGGTAAACTTAATGCTTGTAGCCCCCACCCCCACTAGGTGGGCCGACGATCTGGTGAAAGGAATCCGCTGGATGTAGGTAACGCAGGACGAATCGGGGTGGGGATCTTTAGGGGAGGCCTATGTCTAGCGGTGGGCGTTTATCAGCTGCTGCTGCTGCTGATGATAATAAACTAAAGTTTTTTTTTTACTTACTTTTTTTGAGTTTTAATGAGGTATTATACCATTTTTATTTAGATCGGCCCGTTTGCTTTACAACACGTGAAGAAACAGTTGGCGTTGTAGTGAGGGAAGCGGAAACCTTAACGTGCGTAGTTGAAGCTTCGCCGGAACCTATGCAGTTCAGCTGGACCTTTGCCGATTCTAGGAGCCTGTACACCAGTGTCAAAGTAATATATGTGTTTTGTCATTAAATCCATTTTGAATGCCATAAAACATATTCTCGATATGCACAAAGTTGTAAGTGTTAAAGGTACGGTAACAGATATGATTAAAGTAGTGATAGCCTAGTGGTTTGAACGCCTGTCTTCCGCGCCCAAGATACCGGGTTCAAATTCGGTCTGTACCAATGAATTTTTCAATTTATGTGCACTTAGTATAACACCAACTAATATCACGTGCTTTCAGCTATATATCAAATCGCGTGACTATTTACACAACATAACATTGTACTTATCACCTATAAAAGTAGACTGGTGTTTGATGTTTGGTAGTGGACAGGATTCGTTAGACCAATATAACGACTTCTGTAATAGAGTATGATGCAGCGGGCTTATAAAAAAGGTATAGATCATGAAGCTACTGTTAAAAAGTAAATGTAAATAGACACCGGTCCGGGAAACGCCGTTTCTCTCACTGTCAATTTTGCGATATATCTATATTGGATCTATTCGTCCAGAATCGGAAGTATATACAAAAAATATTTTTTGACGGAGAATACTTTTACTTCAATAAAGATATAAAAATATGCACCATTATGGTACTTGGTGACATTCGGCCTGATTTCCGATTGGCCGGTTATGCCAGAAGTACATATAAATAGTAAATTTTATACGAGGAACGTATTTGTATAAGAATAATGTCAAAAATATGCACAGTTATGGTACTTAGTGACTTCCGGCACCAATTCCAGTTGGCTGATCGGAACCACATATGGTTGAGAACCATATCTGTATCCATCTCAGTATTAATATAAAGTTTCATCGGTCTTACTGTTTGGTCAGAGCGCGATATCGAAATTCACACTTACTCCCACACACAAACACACACTTGACTAAATCATAGTCAATGCAAAATTGATAATTAGGCTCTAATTATATGGGTTCGTTTCACTAGAAAGTGCCGGGCCATCATCACCGTTACTCCTCAACCTTGACGTGGCTGCCCCGCGACGGTGACTTCGGTCCGCTGTACTGTCGGGCCACGAACAATTTCGGCGAACAGAAAAAGCCGTGCGCGTACGCACTGATAGCTGGCGGCGCGCCCCGCTCGCCTGACTGCGGCATGCTGCGCGCCTACCCTGACACAGTGCGGATTGAATGTCAGAAAGGTAACCATCTGCCAATTCTACAGCTGGTGATGACCACGAAGACTGATCCCAGAGTTCCATCACCACACACCTACATGTACCAATAACAACAAGACACAAACAATTTATAACAAACATGTGATAAAAATATATGCAATGAAGTATACATACGTTCTAATAGTTAACTACTTCACAACCCAGAGTCCTCGGTTCGGTTCGACCATCACATGTTGCAGTGTTTGTTTGACTAGCTATTGCTTTAATATTATAAACCTGATGTTATAACAGCATTGCCGTTACTTACCATCCTTTGGAATTTATAGCCAAATGTAGTTAAAAAGTAAGTCATTACGATCCCATTTGCTGGACGTCAGTAACTGATTATTGGTCTCTTGTACACAGTCGATAGACGTCCACTGCTGGACATGGGCCTCCTCCAATACTGGTCGATTTTGGCCCCCTTCTACCACACTGGTCCAATACGGGATCATAGGAAGCGGAACCTAATTTGTTGATTAGCAGAGGGCACTACGAACAGGGGAGGTTGGCTTGGATCCCGTCATTTGTGTAGGACCCATTACACCTCACCAAAGTATATTAACGAAATTCTTTTCCATTTTTCTCCAGGCTGGGATGGAGGTCGACCTCAAGTCATTCACCTGGAGCTGTTTAGTAGTGAAGGCGCTCTGCTTCACAACGTGTCGAATGAGGCAGGCTCGTTTCAGCTGCGCGACACTGAGGGAGACGGTAACCTGACCGCTATAATGTACGCGACTAGCGACCGGGGAAGGTCCATGTCGAAGACTATGTACCTTCAGACTGTAGCTACATCCAGCGCTTCAGGTAAGTTTATAATGCGTATTACGACTCAAAATTGAACACGCAGTCTCGGAAACAAAGGCTGTCTAAATGCTCAGCGTCTTACTCCCATGTTCAACATATTCCTTCGACTCCGCGCCTTCACATTTTTTTTCTGCTAATACGTACCTTCGTTACAGCTATAGCAGAGAATTCGACGACAACACTCTGGACGCAGTGTTTGGAAGCGTCGTCCGGCTTCCTGGCAGTCACCGTCATCGTCGCCGCAGTGGCATTCTGGTTGCGGTACATGAGACCCTCGAACGGGAACGTGGACAACCCGGACCTGGTCCCACGTTCTGATGGTATCAATATTGTCTCTTCTATTGTTAATTCTTGGCTAAAAGATTACTTACTCCTGCCTTCAGTTTCACGGATTTACTATTAAATTAAAAATTTATATATATAAAATATACACTTAATTGTATATATAAGATAATTATTAATATTTAACTCAGGTGTGTTTCACCGCGAGCCGGACTTTGAACGCGAAGAGCGTCTCCTCGGCACCACCAACATAACCGTCAACCAATTGGCGGCCTGTCAGAATGTAAGTTTGTTTATCATTAACAGCATCAGTCCACTGCTAGACATAGTCGTCTCCCAAGGCCACTTAGCCTGATCTTCGGCAGTACGCATCCAGTTGCTACCAGCCGTCTTATGCATATTGTCGCTACATCTGGTCAGGAGGACTCCTGTACTACGTTTGTTCAAATGCGGCCTTCACTTTAAGAAATGTAATTTCTTATTGCTATAATAATATATATAAATTATATAATTAGCTCCATAATTGTTATATATAATGAGTAGTTTTAGTTAAAATTTAGAGTTAATGAAATAATTTGTACGAATCGGCAGCAGTACTCACCGACACCGGCGCCGTCGTGCCGCTTCGTAGTGGGCTGTACGGCGAGGGCGACGCCGGCAGACCGCTGTCCAGCCACCCAACACTCCTACTTCGTCTGAACACAAACGCACATACACTATTATTAGGGAATTAAATTAATAGCGAACACAGTCTTATCTAGTGTGCACAGGGCCAGGCATATACATTTATTTACTTAAAGCTGACTTAACAAAATCGTACAGTCGCGAGTGTGAGATAAATATAGACAATCGGCATAAAAAGGAGATGAACAGGACAATTTAGGAGAAGCGACCTTCAATAAACTGAAATCGCTGATCAAGGTTAAACAGCATTATTCCACTTGTCTCGTAAATACTACCCAAAAACCCTTAAAGCCTATTTATAAGAAAACAGGCTTTTACAATTGTTACTTAGAACTTAGTCAACATTATTATATTCTATAAACATCTAGTCAGACTAGTCAATTCACTAATAACGTAATATAACTTATATTGCAGTGGAGTAAGGATTTTGTCATCTAACACAAATTAAAAATAAATTGCAAGTAGCGAGCACATGAAATACCATTTAATGCCAAGCATATTAAAAGAGGTATGCCAGTTGTGCGGTATTTGTTATATGCAATAGATACTAACTGTGTTTAGCACATGTAGTAATCTAAATATCTAGTAATATCACATATGTATTAATAGGATTTTCTTACAAAGAATTATGTATTAAATGTAAAAAAAACACAATGAAATAATTCCGAATTGAAAGGTAACCGAAGTAAAAAACCACAAACAACATTACATACAACGTTTCTAATTAAAACTCTCGTTTGTTCCGGTAAATATTATTAAAGAGGCAGTTGATTGATACTTTGGATAAATAACGTCATTCTTTACTAGTGACGTTGCTGTGACGTCAATTGTTGACGTCACAACCTGCCAATCAATACTACGATCGTTGACAAGCACAGCGCCGTTGGTGACGAAATAAGTATAATTATTAACTTTTGAATAAATTATGTCACTTTACTATTTAGTAAAACGTAGAATAGATAATCACGCATATAACCTATTACTAATTTATATATTCATTGTAATTTTTTTTAAAACTGATTTAATTTTGAATTTGGTATATAATATATATATGTTATGTGACCAAACTCTACCACGTACCACTTAAGTTGAGTAGCTTAGTATCACATTGTATATGTATGTAGTTACAATTTATGAATAAATTAATGTTATAAAATCATTTGTTGTTTTTTTTACACCACTAAGGCGGCAAACAGACATACGGCTGCCTGATGGTAAGTAGTTACCGTGGCCAATAGACGCCTGCACCACCAGAGGCACCGCTGGCGCGCTGCCGACCTTATCCGGACCAGTTTGAAAGACTCCATTCTATAGCTTCTTGGGAAAATTTCAGCCGAGAGTTCATTTCATAACTTTATGGTTCTTGGGAGAAAATTTCTTTGGACCCGGACTGTATGTTACCATTGCTCTATAGCATGAAGATAAACTCTTTGGCAAGCGGTGCATTCGTGAAATGTGGTCGTGAGCAAGTTAAAAAGTTCTTCAGAATACATCATATTATAAAGACGATAGAGCATTTATAAAGTAGCATAGTTTATTTTACTTACCATATCACAAAATACATTGAACTTTTGACCACTATAAATAATGAGAGAAGTTAACATGAACTAGTTAAATTTTTGTAGTACTTAGTTGAAGTTCTATACAGTACTAAAGCGTTTAACAGTATTAAGGAATTTTGTAATTTTGAGGAGATTAGAACCCGTTCCTCTGTTAAGTTACACTTGCATTGTAATTATTTCAACGTCAAGGCAATGGCTTGCGAAATAACCTTTAAGAAAGCTGTACTGTAAACAGGCAAATACATTGTAATTAGACTATAAGAAAAATTGTAAAAGAAATGAAATTTAAATATTATAGGATAAAATAAACGACTAATACGCTTACTCAAGAAGTGCGATGAATGAGCGAAGGAGATAGGATGAAGTTTATATAAAGAATGGAAGAAATGCATAAATATAAATGACAACGAGCCTTGGCTTTGGGATTTGAACTACTAACTCTGGACTTATTTCACCGTTTTAATCAATTTAAAGGGTGTAAAGGGACATACAACAACTCACGGGACCCAAGTCAAGCTCACTTCGTCGTGGTGCAGTCTGCTACTCAACAAACGATGTTCTGACTCCCCAACAATCGGCACTGGGCCACGTGAAGAGAGATGGACCAAAATCCTCCAATATTGGGGAGGCCTACGTCCCGCAGTGGACGTCTACCAGCTGTTAATGATTCAATCAAGTTGTATTAGCCATACTGTACTGATACGTATTCATTGTTTATATAAGCACCTTTAATATTATTTATTATACGTAACCCTTAATAAACAGTTTCATATTTTTTTACTTTATTATTTCTCTTTCATTTCCTCTGCAGATTGCAGTATGTAGAGGTCTACTAACAGTTTATTTCCTCCGCCCGTTATCTTGAGCTACTATATATATAGGTGTAAGTTCTCTATATCGTGTTCTTTATATGGGAAATCTTTCTCTATTGTTTATACCTAGAAACCTCAGTACTCTGTTATATTAATGAATGATAAATAAGTTATTAATGTTTAAAATACAGCAAGTACTTGTAAAGTTATATGAACTTAATTACATAAAGTTTTAAATGACAGTTTCAAAGTAATGATTGCAATTATCTATTGATGGAGACCCTCTAGGTTGGTCCGCAGCTTCAATTTCCACTGACAATTAGTAACATGCAAACATTACTGTGTTCCGGTTCGAATGCTAGTGAAATTACTGGGGTAACGATACTAAACTACTTACGTCTTAAAGCGTCGAGCGCAATGTGGTAATAGCACCGCGTTGTTATGGGCAGGCGTATCTCACTTACCATCAGGTATACACCTTGTCCCGTTGTTCAGTAGAAGAAAAAAAAATTCTTTATGTATATATGTATTTATTTACGTGTTTACATATATTTCTATACATATGATTATCTTCTTTTGTATTTATATAGATAATTGTATGTTTATGATGTATAAGTAAGTACATGTATGTGGCATATAATGACTAATATTGTTATAGCTTTAAATATAACTTTCGGACTTTACCTACCATATTATCTCCCACCTCTTAGGTTGACTGGCTGAGAATGTTTGTAGCCACAAAGAAGTCCGCCTATTGGACCCTAATTTTAGTTGTTAAAAAAATACGGAGTTTAAGATCAAATTTAAAGCAGTGAAATAGTCCAAAGTACAATACATGGGAAACAGTTAACCGGTTAATATAGTTAACCATGCATAGGAAAGTTGTTTATCTGTGTTCAGCTCTGTTATGATGCAGCCGGCGGGTGGCGGGCGGTAGGCGGCGGCGCGTGGTGGCACACATTAAGCTTAGTTTCTACGCGTGATTATTATTGCGGAGAACACTGCAAGTGGGTCGTGGCTGCCGGTGGCCGTTACTGCTCAGTCGTGCACCGCGCCGCCAACCAACCAACATTGCAGTAACAATAGACATCGAAACGTTTTTTCAGTATACCCTACATAATTACCACCTTGTGGACGAAGCTTGCAGCCTCTGTCCGAACAGCTCTCCGGAACCACATGCCGATGGCGGTAACCCCTTTAGGGTCCCGTCGCACGTTGTCGACGGCATCCAGCCGATGAAGCTCATGAGAGTTTTTAAACAAGTATGTATTTTCTTTTCTGCACTATATACCTTGACTGGCGATGGTAGTCAATGGTGTTAAAATAAGAGTACGCACTATTTCTAATTAGTTTCTATTTACAGTATTTTTTAATTTTTACATTACGAATCTTCCTTATACAAGTCCGTAGACGTTATTTCTCTTATTTTTAATTTAGACTTTAAATGCTAAACTCCTTACTTGTGTAATAATGCAAAGTGCGGCGATTACTTAAAATTAGGATGGTTCTGAGAGATTAATGGTGAATGATAAATTTGTGTAGATAAGCGTATATATGTTGAAACTCCTGATTAAATGAGATATCATCAAGGAATTTTTAGAATCACTGGATTAGTTTGTTTTGTATGTATTTTATTTATGTATATACGTATTTATATATGTATTTTCGTATATTTCGATAAATATTTGTCTTCATATGTATATGTATGTATAGGTATTACTAAATTTAGTTAATGCTTTAAATTTAATTTTATAACTTCACCTACTTCACTAGTTCCCACCTCCTAGGTTAACTGGTACAGAATGCCCATACGCATTAAGTCCGCCTGTTCGTCTCTAATTTTAGTTGGGTCAATAAAGCTTTTAAATTAATAAATAAATAAATATAATAAACAGGTTTTTTCTTAATTAATTCTTAAATTAATGCTAGTTCCTATTTAAAAAAAAATTAAACCTATTGAAATGTTGTCAAAATTATCCTCATTAAAGACAACACTATCAGTAAGAGCTATTTTTTTAGTTAAAATTGTACTGTCCGTATATATTTTGTACACTTGTCGTCGTATTGATATAAATAGATTGTAATGTTACAAATGATGAGTGTTTTGGTTTTTTCCAACAGAAATCCGGCGCTATGTCTAACTACGAGACCATCGTAGGAAAGTGCGCCAGCAGGAACGAGGTGTGGATAGATCCCGAATTCCCAGCGACGCAGAGCTCTGTCTTCTATTTCAATGTACCTTCGATTACATTTGAATGGAAAAGACCTTCTGTTAGTGCAATCGTTTTAATTTCACCTTATTAGTGACTAAGGTTCAAGACCAGGTTTCATTTCAAAGATGGCGAGAAAACTACATCCACATTTATTCAACACGCATTTGGCATAATTTTCTTTTAATTATATCCATTTACTATATTAATCATTAATTGATCATATAATTAACATACCAACGAAAGAACTAAGTATTTAATAATAAAGTATAACTATTCTTATATAAGCTGATATGTTGTTAAAAATTGCTAATATTTAATTTAATATACATTTTGGATACTACTTATTATACTGAGGCTCTGGTCTTCGAGAATGTTCGAGCTTCAGGGTTGTTCGTCATTATTCAGTAAGACCTTTTCAGGTTATTCGAACAACTGACAAACCAGTAGATATCTCAAGTGTCGTTCGAGGACCGACTATCTGATGAAAGTAACAGGAAGACTCTGGATGCGATTATTATTAGCTTATAAATGTTCACCTCTGGCTTTCACCAAAGGTGTAATAGTAGCTGGTATATACTAATACATATTTTTCCTTGTTTTACAGCAAATCTTCAGCAATCCCGTTTTTATGCTCGAGTACCCCGGCGACAGTTTAGACATCGTCACAGGAACATTGGGTAAGGTCTATTATTATGAAACTAATTAAATAATTAAGCATGTAAAAAAATATATACAGGCTAATTTCTCAACATATATTAAAATATTAAACAGTATGAATATATTCTAAAACTTAATATTTTTCTGTTGCGCATATAAATAAAAACGATCAATGAATATTAAAACGTTTACAGCAAAGCGAAATATTATTTATAGAAAAAATAATCTATCTATATATTAGATCGATAAACATCATCATACATAATAAATAATTACTAAGAAAAATGTTCCGTTCCTGTTCGTTTTCCAATGACATGCAATACAATTTCGACGATACATGATGATGAGCTGGTGTTATCATCATCACCAAAGAAATCCACAGTCACACATCACATCAGTCCTCAATCTTTACTAAATCCAGAGAGTTATTTATTTGTTTATAAGGTCTGCTATCAATCATACTCTATCATTATATATAAAGTACAAAGATTATGAAAAGAAACTAAGGACATGATTGTTATACATTCATGACTATTATAGAGTATATATTAATTATTATACGAGTATATTCTGACAGTAGCTTAAAGTTTAAAGCTTTGCGCTTAAACTAATAAATGCCATTTTTTTTATTTAAATTGCTTTGAATTAAAGACTTCAAGCAGCGACAGCGCTCAAATTCATTTCCGAGGTAGCAAGTTCGCGTCATTAAGTGATGGAGTTTGGACAATGTCCCTTTTTTTTCGAACTTACTCGAACTCAAATTAATGCCATATACCTCGAAGAAGCACAGTACATCATCTTTAATATAATTGTCATAAATTATCATATCATCAACATTCGATTAAATGATGGATGACTATTGCTAAACATCTCTTGTAATGTATTCATTATATGTATTATATCTTGTGCCCTATTACGTAGTTGTATTCAAATATAGAAGAAAAAAAAGGTTTTTTTTATATAGAACATTGTTAGAGTATAAATATTTTTTAATTCATGTTATTTGCCTAATACAGGTGAAAAATGGATTTTGTCGTGCATAGGGGTGTTATTCTCTAGAAAAGATTTGCTGTACAAAGTGGTCCCGCGATATCAAGCATTGGCAGCGGGAATCGTGAAGTAAGTCTGATACAACTTATATAATAAATTTTGTATTCTAACTTAAAAATACACTTAACAAAGGAAATATCGAAATATTATATAAATAATATAGACCATAGATACTATATAGATACTCATTAATGATAAATTTGATCTAATTCGCTTAAGTCATGCTTTAACTTCACTATTATACGAAATTGTTTATTTTTTTTATCTTGTCTATAGATTTAGGTTGTGGTGGTGTGATGAGTGGGTGGATGTTGTAGTTGACGACCGGCTGCCCACCGTGCAGGGCGAGTTGGCCTTCATTCGCACTACGAGAACTCAGCAGCTGTGGCCCGCGCTGCTCGAGAAGGCACTGGCTAAGTAAGAGATCTTTTTAACCCCCGATTAAAAAAAGAGATGTCTGTTTGCACCTGTGGCGAGGCTGAAGCTCCTGATTCGAATCAGGTGCGTTGTGTTGTAGTGTTTAGTTTGTAGTAGTTTTTTTAACGCGCCTGTTTGGCTAATATTTACTGGTGAAATATATAGATATAAAGATGCACTGAGTTTGGTATGAGAGGCGATGCGTGAAAGGAGAGAAGAGGTATATAGTAAGAGAACGAAAGATAGAAAAATGTAGAATGAAAGAAAAGAAAAGTTAGGGAAAAGTAAAAAAAAATTAGAATAAAACAAAAAGGATATAATAGGCCCATACTCAAAACATGAAGTGAAACTTACTTTAAAAAAAAAATACTGATGGTAGGTCTCTGTAGTCGGAGACCACCTAGGTTCGTATCACCGCAGCTCCTATTTCTACCGCCAAATAGTACTGTGCTAACATTACTGTTCGGGTCTGAATGGTCCTGTATGCTACTGAAATTACTCGGGAAACGAGACTTAACAACTATATCTCAATGTGACGAGCGTAATGTGGTGCTGTGTATACCATCTTAAGCATCGCCTTGTTATGGGTATCACCTATCATCAGGTCAACGCATTGCTTGTCACGGCTCAATAAAAAGAAAATTTGCTTTAACAACATTACTGTATTTCTGCTGTCAAAATACTCGTATTAAAGCGAGGGTATTCTGGGCCCATATCCATGGCCCCATTGCCATTTAAAATTGATTGTAATCGAGTTTTAACCAAAAATTTATGTTTTCTCGAAGGTTATTGCGCTATTTAACATTTTAGATTGTACGGTTCATACGAGGCACTGAAGTATGGAAACACACTTGACGGACTGTCAACACTGACTGGAGGAGTAGCGGAATGCCTACCGCTGACGGTGACGAGCAACGCGCAGGAGCTGATGAATCATGTGCACAAAAACTCAATCGTAACCGTTGTCCGGTACGGCGAGGTACACAGTTTTGACATTAATGTATCAGGCATAATTCTTCATGGTGTATTCTTTAATAACTTTCTATGGAATAAAGAAAAATAGACATTTACTTTGTCAATTTTGCGTTGACTATGATTTAGTCAAAGGTGTACGTGTCCGAATTTCGTTGTCGCGCCCTGGCCAAACGGCAAGGCCGACCAAAATGAAAATTGACATTAATATTGAGATGGATACGGATATGGTTCTCGGCCATATCCGATTCTGATCGGCCAAACAGATGTGGTGCCGAAAATCACTAAGCACCATAACTATGCATATTTTTGACATTATTTTTATACAAATATGTTTCTCAACGTGGTAACATTGTATCTGATATAGGTTATTCGCATTTATTACTACGGTAATCGAGCAATATTATTATACTGCGGTTTGATTTAAAAAAGAGTAGAAATCCGTAATGTTTAGTTAATCTGAATCACTATCGAAAACTTATGGTTATTTCAGAGTAAAAGTATTTGATATCTGTATAGTAACAGTTTATAACATCTATATTATGTCTTTATTTCAGAACATCTTCAACGGTTTCAGGACAATCACTACGTACGTCAATTACATTGTGCTGAAAGTTGATTCGGTAATTTACTTTCACTGTTATAGTTTAAGTAAACATCATTGTTATTTGTATATGCGGGTAATATTCAACAGTGAATCAAACTGAAGTTCTGGAATGAAATGAGATTTTCAGTTTTAGTTTGCTTCCCATATTGGAAACGTTAGCAATGTTATTTAATTTCGAAATAGTATATTAATAAATGTTTTAAGATGACTTACAAGTTTTAATAAAGGAGGTAAAAGAGAAAGGTCGGTTTTAGAAGACCCATAAAAATCTAAGACTGGGGAAAAGTTCTATCTTTAAGTATAAAAGCTATTTCGATTAACAAATCTCATTTGAAAAATAGTAGAATAAGAAAATGTCAAAAGATTATTTGACATTTTTTTTCTTTTTTAATATCATGCACTTCGTTAATTTCAGGTTTCCTGTCCGGAAAACAAGTACTTGGTTCAATTGGGACTGCCCATTTCTGGTGTAAACTACAGCCTTATTGTTTTAGATGAGAAGGAGTATGTATGTCAATACTATGCCGTGGGTTATATTCTTATATTTCAAAAACGAAGAAACAATGAAAACGTTCACCTGATGGTAATTGATACACTTGTCCCTGTAAACGAGGTTCCACATCGTTATTGTTGAATTGAGACAAGATATTAAGTAACGTTTCCGAAGTAATTTCACCTGCAATGCCATTCGAACCGCAATATAATAATGATTATGTACTACTGTATAACGATAGAAGTAAGTGATATCTACTAAGGCAAAGTCCTCTAATAGGGTTTGCCAAAATATGCTACGGATTGTGAAAACGCTGTTGGGTAATTATCGCAATTTTTTTCTGTTTATGAGTTATCTATAAAACATTTAAACGAACGCTTACAATAAGACATGTACTAGTATACTATATCATTATTAGCCTGCGGCAGTCCTCTGATGGATATTAGCCTCTTCCAAAGAACGCCGTACATAATAACAAATTTCTATATATCGATTTACTCCTAAGGGATTTGATAATATAATATCCTAGTTTATTTTCAGATGGTCTTGTATACCAGAAGACGAAAAGAATCGAATTAAATCTAACGAGTACGGTTTCTGGATGCTGTACACGGAGTTCGTGAAAGTTTTCACAAGAATGGAGATAGTGCATGTAAACGGAATATCACCAGAACTGCCCATGTGGCAGGTTAATACTTATAGTGGGAGATGGAAGAAGGGTGTTAATGCAGGTGGTTTAGACTTCGTTCACATAAATCCCCAAATAGAAGTTGTCAAAGATAGTTACGGCTGGGTGATAATATCGTTAGCCCAGTACAACGTTATGGAGCCAAAAATCATAGGCTTCACTATATACAAATTGCCACAAAGGCTATACAGTATAGCGACAGCGAATTTTTTAAAAAAAATCAAAAACCGTCTCAATTCCCGATATACGAATAGCCGGCAAATCACCATCAGGTATAAAATAATTGATATTGTCGAACAACTAACTCTTAATTAATTTTTTTCCATTTGACAAGGCGACGAGATGAACAAGGTATTCACCTGATGGTAAGTGCGGAGGGCAACAGCTCTCACCGGTGAGTTCAGTAGGAGATCCTGGGGCCTTCCGCAATGCACTAATGATGACCACCGAGAGGTTTTAGCGGGTATAAATCCCACGTAACCCTGATTTCCCCCAGAAGCGTGCATCTTTTGTAGATTTCCCGCGCGACAAAAAAAGGTGATCATGGTTTAGATGAGGATTGTATTATGCAGTAATATTTTGCATAATGCATAACATCCATGCATATGGTAAATACTGTACATCATGATATGTTTCCGATCAGGTTATTGCGTAAAAATGCAATCAATACTGGCTGGTGAAGCGCGATCGATCGCTTCCAGTTTTTTTACTCGTTATGTGCAAGTGATCGTTTCCCAGTCGCTCGCTCGTCGTAAAATGCCAGTTGCTAACGGAAATAGAGCCCTAATTTTTTTTTCATCCAACAATTAATTTTGGCAAAATTATTGTTACCAGATATTAATATGGTTTTAAGGATTGCTAGAGTTAATTGGCAATGGGCAGAGCACGCTCGAAAGACTGACGGTCGATGGGGCAGTAAAGTCCGAGTGGTAGCTGTCTACCGGTAAACTCAGTGCCGGAAGGCCTTTCACAAGATGGACCGATCTGGTTAAAGTCGCGAGAAAATGCTGAACTTGGACAACGTAGGACCGATTGGAGAGATCTTTGGGGAAGCCTATGTCCAGTGGGCGTTTATCCGCTGATAATGATGTATGGTTTTATTATATGCAACAGTGTAATACATTTTCAGGTACGGACTGGGTGCTGGTACTTATCTGATTATACCAACAACGATTGTCCCCAACACTGAAGCTAGGTTCACTCTAAAAGTACTAACGATAAAACAGACCCACTTCAAAGTGCTGGACAGCGCAGCGCAGGTCATAAGGTCACCTCTGATCAAGGCCCCGGAAGTGGACCAGAGCGGATACACCCAATACGACTTTCACTTCTTACAAATGGCAGATGAACAGAAAACTATTAATGTGTTTGATCTACAGGTGCTCTTAGATAAATGTCTGCCTAATGATTATGTGAAGAGTTGTGCAACATTAGACACTTGCCGGCAGATCGTTTTGAGTATGGATCGCAGCGATAGCGGACGCTTAACCATAGCGGATTTTAGAGACCTGGTCTATAGTCTCAAATACTGGCAGAACGTCTTTCGCGAATATGCTCTTGACAGTCTGGGAGTTTTACGGGTTGAGAGGCTGCGCGACGCTTTAAGGCACGTGGGTTTCTCGTTGCCGGAGAAGTCTTTGTCTGTGCTGATATTGAAATATATGAGAAAGGACGGTACACTTAGGTTTGGAGACTTCGTGTCTGCAGTCCTTTTGATATACAGAACGTACGGTAAGTAATAATCGTTATACAGAGAAAAGAGGGGTTACTGGTGTAACGAGACTTAACACCTTACGTCTCAAGGTGATGAGAGCAGTGTGGCTCTGTGTATACCATCTTAACCAGCGCTACGATGTTATAGGCAATTTAACTTACCATCAGATGAAGCCCTTGTTCGTCTCGTCGTCTACTTGCATAAAAAATATTAAGATATTTGAATTGTATTATACGTTTTTATTCTGGACCTAAAAATAAATAATACACAACGAATTATTTTTCAGCGCTCGAAGGGGACCTTGGCTTATTGAAGTTATAAATTATGGAAAACTTTGCTCGTGTCAAGAATTAAAAAAATGAACTTATATATGCATGAGTGTTTACTATACCGAATACCGAAGAATATTTTGTGTTATATATTGTTTTTAAATATTGTATGTATCATATGTTAAATAAATAGTGAATTGTGTGTAAAACTTATAAACATTATTATAAACCTATTTTAGAGTTGTGGTAGTAGATCTCTTTACTAGTGGTTGGTACTACCGCAGTTTCTATTTTTACCGCCAAATAGTAATATGCAAACATAACTGTTTCCGGTTTCTAGGGTGCGGTATGCTAGTGAAATTACTGAGGTAACGAGGCTTAACACCTTATGTCTCAAGGCGACGAGCGCAATGTGATGCTGTGTATACCATCTTTATCAGTGCCATGTTATGGACAAGTGTATTTAATATGAAGTGAACACATTACTCGTCTAATCAACGAACCTAATAAAAAAAATTAACCAGAGCCAAATCGAGAGTGCGTAGATATGTCATAAATTGACAATGGATAAACGAAACGTTTCGGAACCATCAAAATTCACAAGAGGCGAGAAATGTATTTTCATTCATTTGGTACTAACGTTTGTTCTGATAATGATATTGGTTATCGTATACTTCGTACATTTGTGCGTTGTCAGACATCCGGGCACCAGTTACTTTAATACGAGGCGGAACACACATTTACATCCGGACGCAGACGGTGAAGTTATACCATATTTACATTATTAATAACCATTAAGTATATCAGATGAAAGTCGGAGGTGCAGGGGATCCCATACAATACTCACGAGACCTACTTCAACTTCACCTGTTCATAGTGCACACTGATAATCAACAAACAAGACTCTGGCTTCCCTCCAACCCGCATTGGGCCAGCGTAGAGGCAGGTAGCCTAAATTCCACCCGATATCTATCCAGGTCTATATCCAGCAGTGGACGTCTATCGATTTATGTCGGCATATATAAGACAGATTAATAAAAAAATAGAACAACGAACTAGTATTTCACAGGTTCGTTAGACGTCAACTTCTGGTCAGGTCTTCCCCAATAGTGGAGGGACTTGGGCCGTCTTCTACCACGCTGGCTCAATATGGGTTTGAGTAAGAGCCTAGTTATTTAATTAGCAGGATGCACCATTAGCAGGTAAGGTTGCATTGGGTACCGTGAGTTATTGTGTGGGGCGATCACACCTCAGCGTCGAGTTATCAATATGAAAATATTATAAAAAGAGAAACCTTTCAGATCACGGGGTCGCTGATTATTTGCCTATAGGTATTCTATATATAAATGGAAGTGGTAACGTAGTGGTATGCAATACTATACACCTGCGCGAGAACTGGTCCATGGCACCAGCTCACTGCGTCCTAGCGCTCAGTGATCCCGGAACTGCGCAGTTCCTGCCCCTTTGGCGTATTATGTATAGAACGGCTGACTTACATTATAAGGGTACATTATCTCAACGATTAAATATTTATAGTCCTTTTATGTTAGTAGTATAAATATATTTTCTAAAATTACAGTAATTTTTCTTTAATAGTACATTCGTTTTATTAAGATAGGATGATTAACATAGGAATCCTAACAGTGCAGGCTTAATGTGTGTAACATATATACACGAGTTGTTACATTGAGTGTCTAGGGGTGACGTCATTTCCCAGAGACCGCGTCCCCAGGTGACGTTTAGGGGAGCGATCGGAGGTTTGGGAGCATCTGCTTCCAACTGATGGGCAGGAGGGAAATAAAATACCTCCCGCGGACCCACAAGGTCGGAGAAGGAAACTTCGTTAAAAAAAACCCCACCGCCAGGCTTCTCTGGGATATCTAAAGTAGAGGCCGACGGTGTACTGGGTGCTTAGGTTGGAGCGCTCAGTAGGGATAGCGGCGGAAGAGCCTATAGAAGGCCAACGGCGGCTCCCCGGCTAGCAACGATCACAACCTTGGCATCAGGTGGCAACCGGCCGGAAAACTACATAGCTAAGACAAATTCTCCTTACCATGAAAGTTAACGGAAAAGAAAAGGGCAATAATACTAGGGCGTACCCCCGAAGCGACGCGAATGCGACGAATGCGAAACATACTATGGCGTTCCCCCCAAGCGACGGTACGGACAAGAACATTCATTTTCATCAGAATTTGAGATTAGCGACGTGGAATCTGGGGTTCCTTACCGGATCTAGCTAAGAACTAGCAGAGACCCTTAACAGGAGATGCATAAATATCTGCTGCGTACAAAAAACGAAATGAAAGGGTTTCAAATCCAGAGACCTAGACTTAGGGTATCAACTAATCTACCACGGCAAGGATAATAAACAAAATGGCGTCCGCATTGTTCTAGACAACCACTTTAGAAACAGGATTACTACGATTGAGAGAAGGTCAGACCGTATCAAAGCGATTAAACTGGCTATGGATAATCAACCAGTACTAAATATTGTGAGTGCCTATGCACCCCAAGTAGGCTGTAGTGACCTTAATAAAGAAGCTTTTTGGGGCGAGTTGGATGAGTTGATGGTGAATATACCCGAGAACGAAACCAAGTTCCTTACGGGAGACTTGAATGGATACATGGGCACACAGCACATACAGGGATTTTCATGGAAGATACGGATATGGCATTCTGAATAGGGAAGGGGAACAAATATTAGAATTCGCTTCAAGACACAACTTATCAATAGTCAACACATTATTCAAAAAGAAAAACACACATTTAATAACTTATAATAGTGAAGGAAAATCGTCACAGATAGATTACATACTTACAGACAGTAAAACGAAACGCGGCTTCAGGGATTGCAAAGTACCCGGTGAGTCATTGACATCACAACACAGGCTTTTAGTGGCAGTGCTCAGATTGCCTAAATCCACCAAGACGATAACGGACAGAACCTAGAATAAAATGGAAAGAACTCTCTGGTCCAAAGGGTGAACTTCTTGTCGATAGTATGCATGAGTACCTGGCAGGAGACCTGGAAACGTATTACCTAGACGCAGATAGACTGTGGTCGAAGTAAGAAGCACACTGCAGAAGTGAAGCTAGTGCCACATTGGGCGTGTAAAGAGGTGGTCTCAGTACAGGCAAAGACTCTACTTGGTGGGACAAAGAAGTAAAAGAGGCCGTTAAAAACAAGAAGGAGCTATTCAAGTCTTGGCAAAGCTCTAAGTTAGAATTGGATCGGGAGCTGTACAAAAAAGCCAAGAAGAAACCCAAAAGATTTGTAGCGCAGTCATGGGAGAACTTCTACATTAGACTTGATAACGCAGTTACCGATGCCGATGTCTTCAGATTGACATAAAATAGACACAAGTCCAGTCTAGACTTTAAGGCAAATAGGTTTATAAAGAGCAAAAACAACACGCTACTCACCACACAAAAAGACATTAATAACAGATGGTACGAATACTATAAGGAGCTGCTTAATGAGGAATTCCCTAGCCAATCATTCAACCCCTCAGCACCAGCACAGGGTCCAATTCATGAGGTTACAATACATGAAGTAAAGCAGGCCGTTCAAAAAATGAACATTCATAAAGCGCTGGGCCCTGACGAGATTCCTGCAGATCTTTGGCAGGCTCTTGGGTCCATTGCAGTAGGATGGCTCACTCGACTCTTTAACACAATTATAAGGAGCAATACGCTTCCAGAATCCTGGCGGCAAAGCTACCTTGTGCTCTTCTATAAAAACACGGGTGATATTACTTTGTGTAGTAATTACAGGGGCATAAAACTAACCTCTCATACCCTGAAACTGTGGGAACGTATTTTAAATATACGTTTTTTGGACATCTGCAAACTTACACCAAACCAATTTGAATTCACCCCATCCAAATCAACAACAGATGCCATTCTGGCAGCGAGGATACTGATGGAAAAACATCGTGTAAAAAAGAGAAGATCTTCGTTTCGCATTTATTGATCTTGAAAAAGCGTTCAACCGAGTTTCAAAAAGACTTGTGTGGCAAGCAATGCGAGAACAATATATCCCGGAATACTACATGCACCTGGTCTAAGATATGTACGGCAACATGCACACTAAAGTTAGAAGTCCGGCCGGCCTATGTAAAGAATTCACGGTAGAAGTGGGATTTCACCAAGGCTCAGCACTCAATCCCTTGCTATTTAATATGGTTAAAGACTTTGTTACAAAGAATATCCAAAAGCCCCTACCCTGGAATCTCTTGTATGCCGATTATGTTGCGCTTGTAGCTGAATCTGCCAAAAACTGCAAGTCTCGCTAAACGAGTGGATCACTGAAATGGAAAACTCTGGACTTCGTGTAAGCAAATCTAAAACATCTGGAATGTAAATTCAGCAACACAGCAACCTGCGACAGCATCTACTTCCCAGATGGCACGCAAGTACCAAAGGTCGACCAATTCCGATACCTGGGCTGAATAGTAACGCCAGACGCAAATGTCGATACATATGTATCCCACAGGATAAATGTCGCTTGGCAAAATTAGCGCACACTCACTGGAGTTCTTTGTGACACGCGCATGTCCATACGCACTAAGGGGAAAGTGTACAAGACAGCAGTAAGACCTGCGATGCTGTACGGGGCTGAATGCTGGACAGTGAAGGAAATAAGCTCAAAAGCTACATGTGGCCGAAATGAAGATACTCAGGTGGTCAGGCGGAGTGACGAGACTAGACAAAATTCGAAACGAATACGTCCGAGGTAGTTTCAAAATCATTCCAGTCCAGGAGAAGCTCACCGACACGTGTCTAAGATGGTACGGCCACGTAATGCGGAGAGACAGCGAGCATGTGGTTCACAGGGCACTGGCAATCCCAGAAAACAAGAGAGGAAAAAGGCGGCACTCCTTGATATGGTGGACTAGTATGGTCAATATAGTTAAGAAGTCTCAATTGCCGGACCCGACAATTCAGGACAGATTGTCCTGGCGCAAAAAGATAAGGAGCGCCAACCCAATCTAACGAAGGTAGAGGCAAAGAAGAAGAAGACATGAGTGTATGTATATGTTTACATATGTATATTTGTATTGTATAGAACATGTGTAATTTTTAGGTACTTTATATCTATATCTATGAATGTATTTATACTATCATTAATTTTGTTTACTTTTTTTCTTCTTGCAATCGATTGTATATTTTTTATCCATTTTACATCGCGCCCCGAGCCCCATAAAAAATTCATTAACTTTGTGCAGACAAAAATAAGGCACCGCAAGCTTATCTTTATTTCTAGTGTTTCATCATCAACAGCTTGCGGCAGTACACTGGCCTCTTCCAAGGAACGCCAATAAGCTAGATCTTCGGCTACACGAACCCAATTGTATTACCATAAATAAAATGTTGTATGTAAACATACACCATTTTTTAATTTATTTTATTTTAAAAACTTTTTTGCAGCGCTTAAAATAAAATTAAGTCTAATAGGCGTACTTTTTTTTTTTTTTTTTTTTTTTTGTTTTGGGGTTTTTTGGGGGGGGGTTTTGGGGGGG
>DWLS01001438.1:0-21810 GCA_018246255.1 Pachliopta kotzebuea | reverse complement strand
TGTGATTTAGTAGGGTTAACAAGTAGACCGAAACTCTTAGCCCAGTTGTTAATGCTACTTAAGTCTGAATTAAGCATCTCAGTATCGTTGACATCGAAGTGGCGATATAGCTGTAAATCATCTGCATAGAGATGAAAATTAGAGGAGATAAAAGGAGTGAGACTATTGATAAAGACAGAAAAATAATTAATTAAATTAGTTGATGAAAAATATTGGAGAAAAAATTGTTGTACCTATGAAAAGCGTATCGGTATCTCTTGTCGTCTAAGGGCACAAAGTCCACCAGTAATAGATAGTCCGCATTAGGCAACAGTCCGGCAAGACGTGCCTGTAGAGCTGGAAACATTCTTCTTCCGGCTTTCGTTACTATCATCTCGGTGCCGAGCTCGTGGAAGCTCCTCCAGAGGGCAGCCAGTTCAAGAGTGGCAGTACAGCGCGCCACTGCTGGGTGGAGTGTGACATTCTGCGTTGAAACCTGATGGATTTATTTTTGAATAGATTAAATACATAAAATTAAAACATTTGAATGCATAAGACATCTAGATGGAACAGAGATTTGGTGTAGAGAACAGAAAGCCGCTTGATACTTCTTACATAATTTCTAATAAAAGCCTATGTCCCGTATCTGAACCTTAGATTGCTTTAAAATACAAAAGTAGTAAAAAGTTTAAAGAAAAAAATGGAGGTAAAAAAATTGTGCGAAATATAAGAAAAGAGTAAGTAACACCTGCCTTTTGTATAGTCGTAGATGTTCCACAAGGAAAATACAAAAAGGTTTTAAAGCCGGTCTCTGTGTATCTCAAATCAAAAAAAATAATAAGTGTTTGACTTCACCTGGAGACGGGGTGGAGGTGGTTGTGGCGGTGGTGCAGGTTGAGCACCATGATCCCGGCATGTACTTTCGCTGAGAGCTTGTAACGGCGAGTAAGTACTTCGTCCACAAACTCCATTCTATTAATAACATAAAAAATATATAAACTATAAAAACAGTTTTGTTCAACAGCTTTGATAAGCGACGCAATATCTATAAACTCACCTCTGAGATAGGATGGTGGAGTGGAGGTAGAGCTGGTATCTGATCAGAGTCGCGGCCAACCCGTTCTGCTATGGACTGCTGCAAGAAGCTGGTGCGCGGACAGTGACTGTTAGATAAAACACCTGAAGAAAAAAAATACTATTTACTTACATCTTGATAGTAAGTCACTTTTATGATAGGTTGGTTATCATTTTAACTCCCAAAGTGACGTGCGCAAGGAGGTGCTGTATATCAAATCTTGTCTAGCATCTTTACTTTATAGGCACATGTATATAAACAAAACAAAAAATTGCTGGATTAATGATATATTGAAAATCGGCTTACTCATTGCTAATAAATATTCGATTACCAATACATAGTAATCCATTAATCATTTATAGAATAATGATGTATTAGAATGATCTATTTAATAGTCAAATATGTATGAGGTAAAATAAAGAAAAATAAAATAATTACTTGCATTACATAATAATTTAAAAAAAAATAAGATATATTATTATTGTACATAAATTGTTTGTTCTTGCATTCGTTACAAAGTAATACATTTTTATGTAGTGAATTAAAGGTTCCTTAAGAAGGATTAAAAAAATGTAGGTGGTAAATGAGAGATGTTCTAATTAGCATCACATCCTGAACTTCTATTCATTTTTATTAACTTCCTTCGTTGCTAAACAACTGCCCAACAACACAAGTTCCCGCTTAGATTCGCATAGAAACCTAATTCTCAATTAATATTTTGTAAAATTGAGTTCATATGGTAGTCTATAGCGGTTAAAAATATAGATTATATTAAATACTAAACACTGCAGTTATTAATGTTTCCCAACATTATGAATTTAAGTGTATATGAATATAATGGCCAAAGAAAAAACCGGAACAAGACGGAGGTATTTGCATAAAATCATTTAGTAGAAAAAGTACTCAACCTTGACTTTATAGAAATATGGCAATCGTTGGTTTGATGACATATTTATATAAAACTTTGTTATAATTGTTATAACATACTCACAAAAGTATTGTTGGTAAATATTAAAAAATATTATAACCACTATCTAGTCCACCTACGAATATCGCTGCGAATATAATATAGTTAAACTCGGCATTTATTTCAAATAAAACCTTGTCCTCTTCCACATGAAACGACTAATAAAATAATATTTAAAACATCAAATCCTGACAACACAGAGAATAAAAAACACGAGTGACAAAACAGTCAAATAAAAACGGTTACGCGTCCACTCTGTAGCGGACATCTCACTCAACTAATTGCTATAATGGCGGGAAACTCAAACTCGTATTCAAAATGTCCGCAATAATTTTATCTTGCGTTGTCAAGACCGGGATTATAAATAAGACAGGTGATGAAAACTATACTTACAGGGGAACGACAATGATCTTCATTTTATTTAAAGTACATTCTGTTCTGTTTTATTTTAGATACATTCTATTTTATTTCCGTACTGTCTACATAGTATCGATTATATCATACAAATATAAATAACACATTTTTATCGATTGGTTGGCACAAGATTTATTTCCACTATATTTTAATCTTAAATTTAGTATTTTATCTTTTGGCATTTATTTTTGGTTACTGTAGTAAATACATGAATTTAAATAATCTATAATCATAGTAATATAAAGCCTACATCATTATATTCTCTTTGTAAAAATTGATACATAAGCAAACACTGTTGGTTTTTGCTAGATCAATTACAAGGATAACATGATTTAACTTGTTTTAAGAAGAAGAGCATTATGTGATGCTGTGTAACCTGCGCTTCAATTTTATGGTTCTTTCCATCAGACGAACGTTGATAAAAAATTACTAATATGTTAACAAACATGAACGATGCAAGTTTTTGTAGAATTGAAAAAATGTTTCATATTTTCTTGTCAACTTAGACATTGGAAAATTTCCACTTTTAAGAAACCTGTAATTAGTTATTCGTTTCTTCGGTTATATTAGACTATTGGTAGGTGGTAATTTAAGGAACAAATTGAAGAAATACTATGCCAAATAATTAGTCTAATTATAGCAAAGTATCGTTTGGCAAGTGACGCTGTCGCAATTGGAGTGGAACCACGTCGATACGTTGAGGCGTTGCCCCGCTGGCCATTAGTGTCCGTGCGGTAAAATTTATAACTGTAACACTTACATCTTATGTTCGTCCAATGTTTGATGATAGTCACAATACAGGCACCACTACTATATCTACATTTTCAGTATCAACGATATAATTTACTTCTTACTTTGTATAAACAGCCCTTATACTGTTCATGCTGTTGAGGACTTACTCTCAAAGTAGGAAACAGTTTGCAGCTGTTTGTCACAGAACATTTTATTTTTGTCTACGATAACCAAACCTACGCTTCTTCAAGTCATTAAACACATAGTTCCAAAGAATATACTGACTTGAATATCACATCATATTTACTAACACTTTAGGTTTGAGCCTAAGTTTAAGTTTGCACAGCACGGTAAGTATTAAATTTTTTTGGAATGGGCGTGAAATCATGTTTCTAGTTTGAAGCACAAAATGAGTGTTGCATCCTAAGTAACGTTGTAGTATAATGGCAACTACTTAAGACCAGGTTGACGTCCTGGTGCGTTTGTAGCGCTGCAAGTAAATAATTAACTAATTATCCAACTGCACAACGCAATAACCGGCATCCATTATGTCGCACTAATAATGACATCGCGCGTCTCAGGTGGTGGGAGGGCAATTATAATAGTCGTCTAAATTTAACCGTACGGTAACAAAAGGAGAGAGGAGCGGTTGCTTCCTCAGCAATAAATCCGCATTGATTGAGCGCTATAAATCTAGCGGTGCGCGGGCGCCGATCCGGTTGCATGTGCCAGGGACGCCATATGCGGGTGTAGCATTCATAACTTTCATATATTTAGTTTTATTAACCACTTATTTACGAGAAATAATTAAAAAAATCTACGATTAAAATTCCATTTAGGATTTTAGTATTGCATATATTATTAAATAAAAGATTCTTTTATAAATTTTGTTGTGTTATATTTAGTGAACGTTTACATGCCAATAGATGTCGCCTCCATCCTAACGATTATAAAAACTGTTAATTGGAGTCACAAATGAGTTGTTCAAAAATTTTTTTTCAATCTATCAAACATTTAAAAATAATATACTATGCAACAAATAAAGAATGTTTCAGTAAATTACTGAGGTAACGAGACTTACACCTAACGTCTTAAGGCGGAGTGCGCAATGTGGTGCTGTCTATTGGTATCATAAGATGGTTTTTAACCAGTGCCGCGTTGTTATGGGCAAGCTTATCACTTATCTTCAAGCCTTGCTCGTCTCATCATCTCATTAAATAAAAATAAGAAGTAAGAAAAATAATTACACTGTACATTAATATAGACTTTTAAGAACAATTTTAAGTGCAATGTGTTATACCAACAAAAACTTATATTAATCAGCATCATCATCATCGCAATCACAAACCTTTTTTTTAGTCATCCTGAATAAAAAAAATAACTTGTGACGACCCTACAGTAAAGCAACATGTGTATAGCAGCATGGACGAGCGGTGGCGACATTTGATTTACAATCCTCCACCACCCCACATATTGCTGTGACGCTGTATCAACAAATACTTTTTTTAACAATAAATGAGCTACTACAAACACTTGACCTAAATTTCGTATGATGAGGAATGTCAATGATGTTAAGTATGATGATGCTCGCACTATCACTCGACCGTGCCGAGAATCTCAAAAGGCCTTTATTACTTTGGATCCTATTTACACTCTAAATTTATCAAATTGTATCTTTTCTTTCTATACAATAAACAGTATAATATTATTAAATCATAATTATATTTACCCGTGATCACTCAATAGTAAATTTGACTTTTATTTTATTCCTTTTTTCTTTCCGTTGCTAAAATTACGGGTCTCCTGAAGACTTATACGCCAAATACTCCTACGCAGCCTGTATTGAGCGATTCACGCAACTTTCGTCTGTCCGCCACGTGAAGTTCCCTTTAACTTGATCTACCTAAACAAGTCGGTCGCAACTTAACATGTAGTGTCATTTAACATCAAAATAAAATAAGAAATCTCTGTATCAACTCATTTTGAAGACAATCTATAAATGATATGACAATTATTTGTATTTAGTAAAAGTTTTATTCCCTTAAAAAGAGATTAATAAGGTTTTCATTCGATATTAACATATAGTATAATATTTCACACACTGTTACTCTTTGTGCATGTATAGACGATAAAGTACTAACTATTGTACCAGCTGACGAATTAGCCAAGAAAACATGATACCCTTTGATCAAGTCATGTGCCAAAATGCCAGGCATTCCTCATTAACAAGCCGATAGACGTACATATGTCGAGCTAAAACTAACCGCGATCCATTCTCAGTTATCTACTTAACCATTATTTTAAACGAATGTATCTTAAGATAAGCCTGTAATAATTTCTGCCTCCTTACATTTTCTCTTGTTTTCTTTTCTGTTTCACACGATGTTAAGCGACAATGAGAATTGCAATCATTGTGAAGTGTATTCGCCAAATACTAGTATATTCAGCGAATACGCTTTTCATTTACTATTTAAAGACGTAATGCAGCAATACTGTTGTGGAGAGAAATATAATATTGGGTATCTGGCGGTTTCGAGTAATAACCATCATTCAAATTCCATCACATATAGCCCTTTATTCTAACCAGGGCTATATACGATAAACCATTTTCATAATAACTGATTTTTTCTAAAATACAGCATGTGTATCACATTAATTTCTCAAACCAATAATCTTATTTTTCCTTTTTGTTCGTCGATATGTGTAAACAAAGTAGGGCATGAACTAAATATATGGTAAATAATGGGTGCAAGAAAGCGAATAACTTTAGGTGGTGCTGTGTAACTGACCTATCCAGTGTCGCTTTGGTTTACTTTTAAAAAATAATGAATGATTGTTTTTAATTTCGCTAATAATGCTTTATAAGAAACATTATCTATGTTAAATGAATAATAACAATAAAACTTATTTATAAAACATTTTTATCAGAGCATTTTAAATGTTTAAATAAACGAAGTTCTTCCGCTTTGATCACCGAATGCTGTCGACATTGCGAGGATACCACATTAACAAAACTCTCGACACTCCTGACTACACAAAGTACCAATCTTAAATTGTTTTTGATGTTTTATAACGACAGCAAAATTAAAAACGGATGAATAAACTTTTCACAATTAAAAATAACATTACCATTGTTTTATTTTATTTTTACTCTATTTTATTATTTGGTTTTGGTTACTTCAAGTTATGAATAATATATGGTATCCTGTTTGCAAGGCTTTTCGTTTTCCTTATAATAAGAAGGTTCTTTAATCCACAGCCATAGGTAGTTAACTTTAATTGGCTATAGTTTCCCAATCCGCCTGTCAAGCATAAGGTAGACTGGCAGCAATAACAACATTTCTCTCTGGTGGTCAACGTATGAAAGGGAACAATCATCTATCTATTGTTTCAAACGCAAGGGTATTTGATTGTACAAATCAAATATTGAAAATTGTTTATTAACAATAATGAAAATCAGTCGACTATTTTATTAAAAACTGCTTATGACCTCTTGTGAATGATTGGGTAAAACATAACGTTAACGCACATATTATTTGATATTATTCAATCGATTGCACAGTTTCCTGTGTCGGTGATCGATTTATAATTTTCAGAAGCCACCGTTAGATCCAGATGCTTTCTTGGAATACTGTGTTTGCAGGCTGGTTGGTCAGTTGTGTCGCTGTCGGTCTGCTTGCGTTGTTTTGACTGCTGATTGACTGATGCTGCCAACCAGCGGCTATTTTCGGTATGAAAGCGCAACTGTTTCTAACGTATCGACCAATTGTTCAAACATTTGGCGAACATTCGCACAGTTGATTAAAACTATTACATTACAGATAGCTATATTTAAATGTGAAGAAAACTGTTAGAATTCAAAACTGAAAATATTTTAATTTATTATCGCACCAAAAAAGGTATTTAATACAGTCATCAATAACATCTTAATTTTCAAAAGCTATCATCTTTCAAAGTGACAGCAAATTTCCACTTTAATTTTTTTCTCTAAGTAACAATTTGAGCAAGAGGCTCACCTGATTGTAAGTGCTTGTAAAAATATTAAATGTGCTTATTACATTTAGATCTTAAGTTCTCCATTTAGCTATTATTGCTATTAGCTACAGTCTCTCTTAAATCTAAACTCGTACCATTTTCGAGAAAATCATTTTCGGTATAATTGCACCTGTTCTCTGTATTTCGTAACTTTTATACAAAAGTAATTATTACGCGATTTATAAAATAAACGCATGATATTTCCAGACGTGTTTTGATCCAGTAAAGTAATGTCTAATAGCCCCCGTGCAAGCTCGGTTTATGACCAACGAGGCCTGTGACACAAATCACCATTAGTGATGCTTACTGAGCGTATCGCACTACATCGCCCGTGTTAAAACTGTATATATTGAAGCAGTGTTCAATATTGTCTTCTAAATGTTTCTCTTTAGTCTAATTATCCATTAGATTGTTTATTTTATTATACCAAATATGCCTAGCCTCCAAATCACCTTTACAATTTTTTTCTTCATATTCATTCATTAAGTCATAAGCTTGTTTATATACAACTACATTGTACTTGTCGCTGAGATATTAGAAGTTAAGTCTCGTTACCCCAGTAATTTTACTAACTCGAACATCTTTAAAACTCTAGATGACCTTAAGCAAATAACAATACAACGATCTCTAGTATTAGCTTGTTATATCCTTTTATTAGGAATGTGAACCTATAACCGAATTGGTCTTCTGTGTTTCTTATTTATTTTTTTTTACTTGTATAAAAAAACGGCTTTCAACATTACACAACTTTTTTGATTTATAAAACATTACTTAGACCCTTATACCAATCTCTATGATAACTTACCAGATTATTTTTCTTAATTATTTTAGATCCATGTCATTCTCAAACCATGAAGTAATGTTAAATAATTTTAAATACTTTTTATTTATTTTACTATTATTTTTGAAGCTTGTTTATAGTAATGTGGTATTACCTACCGAAGTAACACAGAGACACCATTTTCGTTTTATTTATTGGTGGGAATTCCTCCAAATGTCATACAAATAAATCTTTTGTGACAAAGTTTTATCTTCTGCAGAGCATACCTCATTACGAAGAGTAAGCTTACGTGGAGATGGCGTTTATTTTTAAAGTTTTAAAATTTATTTGGTGTATTAATGTTGTTACATACTGGTTATTTAACTAAAACTAGATATCAAAGTCAAAGTCATTTATTCAAAATAGATTTCAAAGAAATACTTTTTGAACCTCAATAAATTTGAGTCTACCACCGCTTCCAAATATTTGACTGTCAGTGAAGAAAAGGCGCAACAAACTCTGCAGCAATCTTTTTTAAAATAATATTAACAGTAATTGTTACACTACCTCAACTTGTACTTATTGCTGTTGAGCTTGATGGCAGATACCACGTTGTTCGATCATTCAAGTAGTCATTAAGCTCAAAATAAGCTTTTTACATAACGCATCTTTAAGAAGTTTTTTAAATTTACTTTCAGGAAAAGTCAAAATATTGTATAATCAGGTATCTTGTTGTAATAGCGCACTCATAGTCACACAAACGAGTTATTAATTTGGATGACCTGGACAGAGGTTGTAATAACTTGTTCATATTTCTAGTATTACCATTGTGCTTCTCTTGAATTTACGAAAACGGCGAAATATTTTTACATAATATTGCCGTAAATGTATTGACAAGGCACAGTTAAAATATTTTTTTGATTGAAGAGTTCTTTTACAGACGTTCGAATGTTATGTTTGTAAATAAGCCTCACTGCCCTTTTTTGCAAAATAAAAATTGAATTTATGGCGGCAGCAAGGCCCCATAATAGAATATCGTAGGCTATCACGCTGTGAAAGTAACTAAAATACACAATTTTAGCCGTTGTAACATCTGTCAATTCTGTAGTTTTTTTAATATCATAGACCGCTGAACTTAACCTTTTTGTCAAAGAGGCAATGTGTGAATTCCATCGTAGACCAGAGTCAAGAGTGATTCCTAAGAAGACAGTGTTTTCCGCAAACGACAGTTTTTCTCCTTTAGTCAATAGATCATTTGTACCAGACCTAACATTCGGTAGAGTACATCTTCTTTCAATCTTCGTTTCACTTTCATTTAAAACTAAATTATTCACTGTAAATCCATGGTGAATATGTTCCAGAACGCAGTTTACACCGTCATAACTTTAAGCACTTCTATGCACTTTAAAAATTAATGAAGTATCATCTGCAAACAAAACGTTCCTACACAAATTCTGGACCATAAATGGCAAATCATTTATGTAAATAAAAAATAGGAAAGTTCATAAAAATATGATTTACACATTCCAAAGAAAATATTGAACACAGTAAAAAAATCAAGAAAAAATAAGAAATCTCTTTACAAGGATTATTTTTTAAAATAATACCAAAATTTAGTGCTAATGGATCAGATCTCATTACTCATCACATAACTCAAGAGACTCAACGGATGGAAGTTCATAGTTTAGCAAGCAATAGAAAAAGGAAAGAGAGAAGTTCATGAAAGAGTAATTAAATAAAAGTAAACAAAATTTGCTGTCCAAATATATACTCTTTTTATAAAATTTTATTTTTTTTTCTATAGAGCATAATAATAGGAGGACATTTATTAACATCCATATTTTCTTGCACAAAAGAAAAGTAATGACGAGAGGCGGGAAGTGATGACCTGCGCGGGGTATAAATCAAAATGCTTAAACAAATAAATGTTGCTCTGTTATAAATACTTTTCGAATTTGTACCAAATATTATACACTTCATTAATGTAACAAAAATACATTAAAAAAATTACGAGATTTCTTGCAGTAGTTAATTTTATTTTATTATTAAAAATTCTTTTTACTACATGATATGATTATCATTTAATGTAATTAATTTTTACTGTTACTGTAGGTAATTTTAAGAAAAGGAAAAAAATGCATGATTTTTCAATTTATTTTTACAGATTAAATTTCCTTTATATAAGCGAAATGCTCAAAACGGAAATAATATATTTTTAAGTCATTTAAATTTTTTTTTTTTTGTACAAGTAACACCGATTTTTGTTTTTAAATTTTGAACAAATCGGAGGCGCATATGCTCGTCGGTGCCGCGACATCGGAACTAATTGGCCTAATTTATCCGGGAGCGAAGCGTCGGGACGATGAGGCACGAGGTATGCGGCCGCGCATAGTTCGGATTACAAGCGGGTTCGGTGATTTGTATACGTGAACTGGCATTTATTGCGCTCTAGTGAAATGAACGAACACTTTACTTGTAATCGAGCTTATTAATTTACATTAAATGATTTATTTTAAACGACGTAGAGATGCGAACACCGTGACATTCACCTGATAGTAAATCATACGACTGCCCATAAACATTGCACTATTTACGTAGATGAATACTTTTTCTACCGACGAGACGATGAAATGAGCTAGGCGTTAAACTGATAGTAAGTGAATCGGTTGCCCAAACCAACGAGGGGCTCGCTAAGATAGTATACATTGCACCACATTGCGTTCCTCAACTTAAGACACAAGACGTGAAGCTTTAAACCAACATTAAGCACTGACTAAGCTCGACCATTTGACACACAAGATGATAAGTCTTAACCCAGAATTAAATAATGCTCTTTAAACCGAAACACGGTAATATTGGCACACTACTTTTTAGGGGCAGAATGAAACGCTACAGTAGAGCCTAAATAGGCGGTAAGAGACCTACCACCAGTAATTTTGTAACAATTTAAGTTGTCATAATAAACAAACGGTCACAATTTTACATGTATTCAGTAATTTATAGAATAATTCCATTGTTGTTAATGTATTAAAAATAAGTTAACATTTTCAAAATGTTAAGGATATTTCAAAAATATTCTTCCGTTTTGGATTATTTTTGTGTTTTATATATAAGGACGGCAAATGTGACCAGTTAACGACTGTAGCGCCTATTTCTTAGAGAATTAGTAAGGGTCTGTTTCTCGATTTCCGTAAATCTGAAGCTATTTTGTTTTTCATTATGAGCCAAAACAACGATGGCATATCTACTGAGGCGCATTTTTTCTTAATTTAGACTTAAAAGTAGCTGTCTATAAAAACTATTTTGAATAAAGCAATCGACTAAAACTCTCACATTAACAAACCAAAAGAATGTTACATTTATGACGTATGATTGTGAAGTGATCGAATGTAACCGAATCATAAATAATTCAAAACACCACTTGGCGCAAACGTATTGCGACCACCTACGAGATATCAATCGCTAAGCCCCCGTTGACATTCCCTTTCAAATTCTCACGCTTTACAAAACAAACTTCTATTTCGAGTGTCCAAAAATATATGTATATGTTGGGTATTGAAACAAAAAGGCCGATACTACGAACGGGCGCTAATAAAAACAAACAATGGCGGCATAAATTCATAATACGGAGTACGGATGGTGCGGTGGCCGATTTAGACTTAACTGTCATTTCCGATATCGTCCCGGATGATTTACGGAGTTTGCTTTTCTTAAGTTGCTTTCTGATTTGTTTTAATTGCATTTAATGGCTTTAGATTTATTGTTGTAAAAACTATTTATTTATTTAGTACTTTTTGTTTGCCGTTTCCGCGGAAACAAGTGGGAGTTTTTATTTAGATAATGAATTATTACAAGTTTCTAATGCTTATTCAAATACAAAATAATATTACACTACAAATAAGTATAACATTAGAACAGTCACTTTAGTTTTTTAAATAATGATCATATAATATGTATATAATATAGTTAATAAGACGAATAATACATAATTGCATAAAAAACTAAATTAATTAAAATGTTTTATTCCTTTCATTTTATGACTTTTTAATCATAAATTTATCTGTTTTGGTAACTTGTGCCAATTTTTTTTTGTTTTAGCGGAAACACTTTCTCACCGAAACGTCATACCGACACTCCTCTTCAATCTCCAATTTCTCCACAACTGTGGAAGTTAGGACCATCGGGGTCTCGTATACCACTTTATGAAGCCTATTAGTACACATCTAAGCTTCGTTAAGTTCATCTAGATTCTGGATAACAACTCTCAAATCCGGTATCAGGCCTACACAAGCTATGTCATGCACCAAGTCTGGGCAGTAAAAAAAAAATGGAAACTTTTGATTGCCTATATAAAATGCATTTTTAGATAACCTTTTATTATAACAATTATTTCGTATTAAAGATAAATTAAAAATAGTTGAATCATGCAGAAAACTACTAATAAACATTTTTTTATACCAAACAGATTTCAAGTACACTTTTTTATTATAATTTACGTATATTTTGTTAAAAGCACTTCACAAGTTTCTTTTTATTCTAAACATATAACACCTCTTTAAGCAAATTTGTTCGGTCATAAATCACGTCATTATCTTTTATACAAACAAAATTCGATGCTATGTTAGTAGCAACAACGAAATATTTATTTTTACCGGTCGTAAACAATCGATTCATCTATTTTTATAATCGATACTATTCTTTGTTATTCCATTATAAGCGAAGAAAAAAAAACAACGTTGTACATTAATATATGAGTATCAAAGTTTATTTTCCTATCACAATTTCATCGGAAGCATTCCGTAAATTTGTAATTTAAACAAAACAAACTTCTATTTATTTTTTGCTCTAATATCGTACAATTACTTTTAACATCAAGCCGTTTATGTTGAATAAGAGACATATGGTATCATTTGGATTACCTAAATTTAAATGAAAGCGTTAGTAATATACATACTTCTCTCTCCTGGAGATTGTTCTGATAATTAATTGATTTATTATAAAAATAAAATGGATTTGTTCAAAATGTAAATTAATAAAACATAATGGATGTCTGCAAAAGAAGAGTGAATAGGCTGTTAATAGGTTTATGCGCTTTACTATCACAGATCTAATGACCACTTAACTGCAGGTGGAATCGTGGTCAAGCACTACCCTCCTTATTAATAAAACAATTAAACACTTTATAAGAGAAATTAAAGAAGTTAGAAGACGATGAAAAGTGTAATTCCACAGTATAATTCGAGAAAAAGTTGTATTTCTTTTCAAAATCTATCTGGCGCTAGTAAGGATCATATACACTGCACAACTCATCGTCTTCAGACGTGTGATAGTAAGTTTCGTTACTTCAGTAATTTCACTAGCTACAGCGCCCTTCAATCACAGTAACGTTTGCACACTACTGTTGGAAGAAATAAAAGCAGCATTGGAAACTACCTGGACGGTCTTCTGCAACAGAGATCTACCGCCGAGGAAATCATTGCTTGTCTCTAACATATATTTTTTTTAAATATACAGACAAAGTTCACAGGTTTGTGTATATATCCGGCTGTAGGCAAAACATCTTCGACGCGGGACGATATAGAGCTGGTAACAAAATAAACCCCCTCGCTGCGGTCTCTTGTTTATTGTTACAATATTTAATTTTAAAACGCGCGCAATAAGTAGCCGCGTGGTGCTTTGAAGTGTACTTGCGTATGCGCACGTCTGCCCCCATATATTACACAACCGTATATATTTTGAAAATTTCAAGATATTTTAGGAATTTTATCTAAATAATATTTTTAATTTTGGTACTTTTTAATTTAATTGTAAATTGAATAAAGCAAGTACACTAATTTCTGTACATACAACCTTAATTAGTAAAGCGAAAGGTACATATTAAAATAATTTAAATAGCATATTTTGAAGGTATATATTCATGTATCTTCAAAATTATAGTTAAATTAAAAAAGTATTAAAATCGTAAATATTATTTAGATAAATTTTTTTAAATATCTTTAATACCGCAAATATTATACCGTACCATCCCAGCTTCAAACTATTAAGTATTGACACTAAAGTATTCCATCTGTGCTGCTGTTGTAGAAGACTGTTTAAAGGGTGTAATGTTTTACGAAAGAATATCCTGGCTGCGAAGCACATGCGAGGACCAGTATCATCATAGCAGAGCAACTGTTTCATTTCTTTTGTATTCGATGAGGCGACGAGACGTGCAAGACGTTCACCTTATAATAAGCAATACACTTACCCTTTCAATGTGGCGCTGGTTAAAATGGTATACACAGCACCACATAGCGCTTGTCGCCTTAAGATATAAGGTTTTAAATTTCGTAACCCCAGTAATTTCTCTAGTTTACAGCACCCTTCAAACCGAACCACAATAATGTTTTTACAGAACTGTTTGTCAACTGCAAAGGACTTGCAGTAGTACCTACCTAGAGAGTCTCTGGCATCGGAGACCTACCACCAGTAACGAAGAGGCACTTTAAGAAGATGGTTCACGTTATTGGAGAATAAAAGCGATTATCATCTTCGAAGCAATCTCTAGGATGATAACCACGTAATGAGAATACAGCGAGTTATCACTAAACAATCTCTCTTCCCATATATAACAAAAAATAAACACATAAAGAAGTTAGAACAACAAGAAAGCACTTATTATATGTAGTAAATATAATTTCTAACATGATTACAAAATCATTTATTACTTTTATAAATATTCTACTAAAACTCTTGATACGTTATATAATAAAAAATTGAGAAAATTAGGTAAAACTATAACCTTGATGATTGAACCATATCTTTGCCATATGTTAATCTAAAATGTATACCTTTTTACAATAATTAATGTAAATTTAGACTGTTCTTATGAGGATGAGCGAATGATTTTTATCATAAACATATGTTTCTTGATTACTTAGCACAGACAACAGACTAACTAAAACAAAACTGTTGTATGGACGTAATTATTTGTATAACGAGACTTATTATGCCTTTGTACCAAGCCGTCGAGCACAATGTGGTGCAGACAGTAGTAATGTAATCCTAACTAATGTAACATTAAATATCAGATAAAAATCTGAATCGTCTCTTTTGAATAAAAATACTACTTCGTAATTAAACCGCAGTAAGAAAACAAAAATCTAACTTAATTAAAAAATTTCTACAAAAGAGTGTATTTTTTTTAAACGACAAGGCGAAGAGCAAGACGTCACCTGATGATGTTATGCTTGCCCATAACAAGGTAGCGCTCGTTAAGATGGTATACACAGCATCACATTGCGCCCATCGACTTGTGTGACATAAGGTGTCAAGTCTCGTTACCCCAGTAATTTCACAAGCGTACAGCACCCTTCAAACCAGATTATAGTAATGTTTGCACAGTACTGTTTTCGGCTCCAATGGAAGCAGCGGTGATACCTACTTAGACGATTTCTGGTCATTCTATTGTCAAAGATTGGTAAAATCTACATCCACCTACATCTACATATCTGGTTCAGTTCCACATACAGGAACTGAACCAGTGACCTTTGTTAACCATGTGGTATTCCAATGCGCTATTGAAGCAATCATTTCAATTCTACTTATTAATCGATTGTTAACTTTTCGTAATTTATTTGTGTAAGGTTGCAAAAGAACTTTTTACTTCTTTGTACTTCTATTTTTTTTAAACATAACGCCCGTTGCAGTTGTTTTTTAGGTTCTATTTAAAGAAGTAAGGAAAGAAACGAAATGTCACTTTTACGAGGAGTCGTTACTTTAAATGCGTTTACAAATTTCGTGATAAGATAAACCCACGTGAAAGGGAAGACTGCTGCAATATGTCATTTTTTTACCAATTTCTAAGATTTGACAGCTGCTATTGAATAAGTTTGTTTCTATGGGAGAAAAATCTCCCCCTTTATTCCTCCGGTAGGGCATACCGGAATACACAACGCGCCCCCCTCTGGGCCTTTCGTCGTATGGGCAACATTCCCCCGAGTCCGTCCCCCAAAGGCCATGGAAGTCAGCTGAGCAGCCCCCTGGCACACTCCGACTCGAGCGAGAGCCAAAGCTCCCAAGCTCAAGCCTGAAGTGGCCACCTTGGTCGGGTCTACACTTGGGGCCAACAGGTAGGTTCCACTTCGCTTCACCGTGGGTGACGAGACCACGGTTACTAGAGCTCCTCCGCCACAACAAGACTAACCAGTTTGGGAGACTACGTGGTACATTTGCTCATAAGGCCGTCGCGCAGGTTAAGATGATACACATATACCCCTTTTAGACATAGATTGTTGTCTCTTTACCACAGTAATTTCAGTAACTACAGCACCCTTCAAATGGTAACATGGTTGGTAACAATGTTGACACAGTAGTATTTGTCGGCTGTAATAAGAGACTACCTAGACGGTCTCCGGCAACAGAAATTTACCACCGGCTTTTACGATTAAAAACAACTCTTTTGGGCAAAATCAAAACATTTTTTCAATAATACTGAAAATGTATTAAGTTTCAATATTAAATAGTGAAACTTAGTACATTGTGGGTTATACAAACAAAAACTTTCAATATAGGAAAAACCAAAAAATTTAAACTCTAATTCATAAAATTCCTTTTTAAATATATATATATTATTTGAAATTATTAGCAACTGTATGCGTATAGTCGAAGATCGGGCTAAAAGGCCCAAAGACTGCCGCAGGCTGTTGATGGTGATGATGACGATATTATTTCCAGCAGTGGTAACAATGGGGCTATCTATTTAGTGATCATGAAATAAATTGAATATAAATAAATGGTAAAAATTGTTAGTAAAACTGAACTCCAAATTAAAAGTGTTACCCGTAACTGTCCGTTACAAGGGGGACATAAATCATCAGTTTTTTACCACGTAGAGAAAGATTAACCTCGCCCGACGGCCAACACTCGACAACATGTGTTCAACTGATAACGAAATTGCAAATGTCAAGTTAAAAATAAGAACATAACGGTAACATTAAATTTTAATGTTTTAAATCTTATTTAGAAAAGGCCTACACCCCAACAGTGAACTGCTGTGGGCTGATGATAGTCATGATGATTGTCTTCTCTGTTTTATACCATCCGTTTTGCTATAAAATAACGTAATACTAATTTCATGCAGCGTATTTAGGGTTCCGGATTTCAGTGATTTTGTAAATTCTTGTCATGATTTCGTCTTTTCCTTGGTACTTTTGTAAAGTATCAATTACTCTTTAAATAAAACAATGTATTGTGAATATATTCTTAAAACATATGTTATTTATGTATATATAACAATGTTACAAAATTTATGTTAACAATATCTATAAAATATAATAATATTACTGCTAATGTACAGATTTTAACATTTTGCAGTTTGGAAATCTGGTAAAAGGAAACCATTTCTATTATATTCAAAATTACAATTAATATATATTATTACTGACGCCAAAGGAAACTTTTCAGTGATGGTGGTGGTGTAGCCTTTGTGTCCGGAGACCATCTTGATAGGTAACACCGCAGTTCCTATATTGCAACTTACAAACAGTACTGTGGAAACATTACTATGTTCCGGTTATAAGGAAGGACGATGTAAGCTAGTAAAATTATTGAGGTATCGGGACTAAGCACCTTATGTCTGAAGATGACGATCGCTATGTGGTGTTGTGTATACCGTCTTAAAAAACGTCAAGTATGGGCAATCGTATCACTTACCATCAGGTGAACGCCTCGCCCCTTTCGTTGCCTCAACGAATAAAAAAACCTTAATTGGATTTAAAAATTTACTTATTTGCAGGTTAAATAAATCAAAAACAATTAGTATCTATAAGTAGTTTTAAATATGTAATTATTATTTTTTATCGTATAATGAAGTATGTATGTGGGATTTTTTTTAAATTTTTTTTTTTGATTTGTTGTTTTCTGCTATATACCAGGAAAGGTCCAGGTGTTCCGGAGTTTATGCGGAACAGACGGGCAAATAAAAATTTGTATAACTTTCTTATCGGTATTAGTCTCATGTGAACATTCCTATGAATTAAGTCAATTAAAATTTATTTATTTTTTAAGAAAAATATGAAATATTAACGTAAATGAATAACAACAAAAAGAAATGTGAGAAATTTGTTACCCACAATTGTGGTACAGTTCTTCGAACTCAATTTAAGAGACGTAAGTTATTCGCTAAGTAAGTGGGAAAAGTGTACAAGTTAACTTAATGATTGCCACTTATACAGATGAATTATTATTAATCGGTGTACGTGGCGGCAATGTAATATATCGAAAATTGATTAACACTTGAACTTAATTTCACATTATACTAAGTGACGATAAAAGATTAATACATGAGTAGAGTACTTGTTTAAAATTATTAATGTAATATAATAATACCATTTAAAGCGACAGACTGATAATAAGGATCCAGAACCTCCGTTGACATTGCCTTTGCCTTATTCTTTTCAATAAAACGTAAAACTTTACATTTTGTACATATTTAAAACGCAATCAAAAAATCTTTCATCGGTGTTTTAGAAAACTTTCAATATTTCTTTTTTCCTGTTAAATATTCTAATTCATTTCATATAGTTTTTGAATCGAACCTATCATGAGATCTAAAAATAAATAATTCTCAGAAAAAATATGATATATCTATTAAAAACCCGCTCTGAAGTATAACAAATAGCACATTAACAAAGTAAGTAATTAGTGAGGATTAAAACAGAGTTCAGTAGAATGTATGTGTCATATCGCCGTTGCCGGTGGTAGTCCGACGCTTAATTACCACAAAAAATGTCGCCCACCCCGTCGCCTCATCAATCTAAATTGACATGTTATACCATACGCGAGACCGTGCTTGTGTTGTTTTTAAAAACATTCATTCTATTCACATTTGATTACCATAAATTACTCCACAATGTCTTATTATTCCCCCCCACCCTTTTTGCAGTGCTGGCTATGTCCTTTCATATCTCCTTAACCGGAAGACTTTGATTACGGATTGCTCAATTCCTTAATCTATACTTCATTGTATACTATAAGAGTATTCATATAGCTCTTCCGGTTTAAAAGTTACAAGCGTTACGCAAAGTATTTAGTCACCGCATCTGCCTATTTTATGATGCAATCAGGTAATAGAGACTAAAACAAACCGACAATACTTTTTTAAATATTATTTATTTATATCTACTAAACTGTTTCACGTCATACTGATCTCTAAATGTCCCTGATTTTATATCAGGGTTATTTAGAGAATAGAATGAAAGGGTTTGCTCGAACCTGCCTAACTACCCTCATGATCTGTTAGTCAACATATGAAAGCCAAAACACACTTTACCATCTACAGCTTCATTACTTAATCCCACGTTAAATCAAGTGTCAGCTCATAATAAATGAAAAGGTACATGTGACTAATGTTAACATTACTTGCATTACTAGGTAAAATAAGCTTGCCATCGTCACTTTTCATAAATATAATCATAATCATTTTTCAGCCAATCGTGCTTTCGTCACACTGGAATGTGCGTATATAAACAAACATTCAATGCTTGATAAACGTTGGAAGATTAATTCGCGCGCTAATTACAATGTGTCATTTTGCACAGATGCGTATTAGTGTTGTGACAGCGACAAAAATCACCGAGCACGGCCATTTTGGCGGTTGACGTCGCTTGTCAATCGTCGGCGCGGGAAGCGCATGCGCTGTTGACGACAGATAGATGAATGAACGCTATCACAGAAGTGTGCTCTGAACGCACGGAATTCTTCGCTCACTGTTAGTGTTATGCCAAGTCTATGGTTCGGTATGTGAATGTTATTTAAGCCTTCATTTTGTATTTTGCATGTTCTTCAACCTATTATTAACTACGGATTGCGCAGGCAATAACGAGGTCCGTTTTTAGGAGTACATGTTACTTGCATACTGATGGTACGTCTGTGTTGCCAGAGACCGTCTACGTAGGTATAACCGCAGCTCCTATTTCCATCGCAAAATAGGAACGTTCAAACTTTACTGTGCTTTGAAAGTGTTGTAAGATTATGAAATTACTGGGGTAATGAGACTCAACATCCAATGTCTCAAGGCGTCAAGCGAAATGTGCTGCTGTGTATACCATCTTAACCAGCACCACACTCTTAATGACAGGCGTATTACTTACCTTCAGGTAAGCCTTGCTCCTCTCATCACCTCATAGATTAAAAAGTAAATAATAATTAAAATTAAACATATGTATCATATTATAAATAATAGAAAAAAAACAAATTGGCAATAACACTCACAATGACTTTTACAAATTTAAAAAGTTCTCTTTCATTAGTCACCTCTGGTGAGGAGACAAATTATTAGAAAATTAAAGACTAAAAATTTTAAAGCGCTGACTGTTAGAAATAAAATAATTAGCGGCTAAAAATATTACAATTTTGTAACTATTCATTGACTATATTATGTAGGTATTGGTCAAATGTTGTTATATAACATGCTATTTATTGTTGATTCTTAAAAGCATATCTTTAACTTTTCCAACCTATTAGAATTAATCATCGTATTGGATAAACTAAAGTAAAATATACGATCCGTGGCAGATTAGGTCCCTAACGATTGTACCAACAATTTTTTTTACAATTTTTTTTCTTGGAGTGCTTTTATTGAAACAGTTATTTATTATAACATAGAGTCGGCAAAGAAGTTTTTTACAATTAATCTAAAAGTTAAAAATAGTCATTTAAGGTTTTTAATTATGAAAAATAATTGCTACACTTATCAGCAGTAAATTTTGTGTTAAAACTATTAGGAGGAGATAGTTTTTTAGTTTCATTTTATGACATCTTAAAAACCATAAGAACATACATATTTGTAAGGTTTTGTTTGATTCTTTTCTCCTGTTATTATATTCAAATACATATCAACTTATTTGCAATACGTTTTTATAGAGAAATAAATGGTCTTTTCAAAACTAACATTCCCTGCCTTTACTCCTTATATTTTTTTTCTATCTCTTTTTCTATAGTATTACCGTTGATTATTTATAATAAGTCGTTTTATTTACTAAGTAAAAATAGATATTTATTACTATTTTAAATTATTATTCTTAGATATAATCTTACTGTACTTGGTATACGATTATATTATTTTTATTAATAAGTATTATAAATAATGGAACTAACATAGTGGATCAGCACTCATAGAAAACCTAACAAACGACAAAAAAAATCAATTATTTAAGTATTGTAAATGGGCGGACTGCTGTCTTATGAACCCTTTGTGAGTTTAAAGAAATTAAAGTGTAATTAATACCATGACCGCATACGAAACTGACCGTTCATTAGCCGCGGCTGGTGCCACTCGTCCCGCCACTCCTGACCCTCCATCACATTTCCCAGTTGCCCGCCGATTTATTTTTTCAACGCGACACGATAAATCAGTTTTTCCACGCGTTAATCAAGCAGTGCGCGCGCGCAGACCGCGGCGCGAGAGGAACACTTCTGTCGTCGGCGTGTGTCGGCACAGCATCGCCGCCCTGTACCGCCCACCGCCCAATCCTGATACCACTGGCTTTATTTATGTATGAGGAAGCTATGTACCGTATGGGCCTACCGCCCATTGTAGGTAGGTTCCGGGAACGCTGCTGTGTCAAGTGTTAGGGAAAACGTTTCATTGCTTTTTTATTTTCACTAATTCCAATTTAATATTTTGTTAGATTTTACGTTTAGTGTTTTCTTTAAAGTATTTCAAAAACGTATGTGTAATAATAAAAAATAAAGAAAAAAATTCATCATCATCTATAGCTTTACAGCCGCAGGTGGGCCTTAGCCTGGTCAAGTAAATCTCTCCAGACCGATCTGTTTAGGGCTTTTTGCTTCCAGTTTCTTACTCCA
>DWLS01001437.1:0-21811 GCA_018246255.1 Pachliopta kotzebuea | reverse complement strand
GAAACCTACATATCTATGTGATGACCATCCGTGGTCGGACTAGTATGTGAAATGGAGAAGACAATGGCAACACCACTACATTATAACTGGCAAGAGAGTAGTCGTGTGGTTCACTACACATGAAGACTACGACCCTCAGTCATGAGGAAATACGACTTAGAGGAAGATCGTAAAAGAACTTAATGCGCAGCGATTTATTGAGACGGCAATTCTTGATGTTTCTCTATGTGATCATGAATGTGGAGATTTATAGAGGAGTAAAAAATGTTTATATAATACAAGTGGTCTATACAAAATTTTGAAACTTTGCACCCACAACTCGGGAACCCGACCACATACCAACAAAATTCCAACGTCTCTGATCTTATCTAAGTGAGATCTGCCTGTATGACAAATGTTCAGCACCAGCATCTAACCCTTGTAGTTCTCGAGATTGAGAATTGTTGACGGACAGACACTGTCGTTTAAATAAGGATAGTAGAGTAGTAAAACGAAGTGGTAACAGGCGTGTCTTATAGTAAGAAGATTGAATGGCTGATGGGGATAATTCCTGGAGCGGAGACCACGTTTAATAGACTGATAAGCTGATGAAGATCGCAGAGGATGCTGAAGAGAAAGTTATGCTTGAAGCTATATTAAAAATAATAATTTAGTCATCTGCTGCACCGAATTGAAGAAACGCTAACGCTTCTTACAGTAACTAAAGCTTTAAACTTTCAAGTATTACCTTATAACACGACTACTTAACATTTATAAAAGTTTAATGAATGATCTGATTCTGTTTGCTGGTTTAATGTCGTTTCGTTTGCTTCGTACCAAATAAAAAAAAAGATTAATTTAAGTAGCGCGACGACATGTCAAAACGACCGCTGATGAAACAGCTTTTCTTTTTATCTAATTCGTCATTAACTTATCGCTGAAGTCGTGATAGCTTAGTTTGTAGTCAGTCGTAAGTGATACATATTGAGGAGTCGAGGGATAATTTCTGATGAAGGAGAACATCTTGTTGAAAGTGATCTATAAATCTGAAATTCGACAGTTTGATGGTTAAATGTTTCTTACTATCTCCATTTTTTTTCATCGTCACCTGCAAAGTGAAACAGAGAATTTTACTATCTCCTTTTTCTTGTTTTCTATTCCTTTTACTAATTCCTCGTGGTAGCGCGTTCCAGTTGGGAATAGTAATAAATTCAATAAGTATACTATAGTAAACCAAAGTAAAAGAAAAAAGTAATTAGAGTTAGAGGTCTATGTAATCATCTCGGGGTTACCTTCGTCATTCGGCTGAACCAGTAATTGGCGATTTGTGTTGAAGCAGCTTAATTATTGGGTTGCTATACCGTCCGTCTATAAAGCTTACGTTAGGCTTTTTGTATGGATGTGATTAAATACACAAAATACAATTTTTTGAGGTTTACATGAATAAAATCCGAAACATGCAGCCGACACAATGCAGGAGAGTAGGCTGCGGTGGTATGGTCATTTAAAGAGAAGACCGCCTGACTACGTTGGCAACTTGGCACTGCAGCTTTCCACCGACGGTCGAAGACCAAGGCAGACCCAAGATGAGGTGGAAAAATATAGTTGCAAGAGACAAGCATGAGTGCCAAGTGACTGATGACGATGTTG
The DNA here is from genome assembly GCA_018246255.1 of Pachliopta kotzebuea. NCBI lineage: Eukaryota > Metazoa > Arthropoda > Insecta > Lepidoptera > Papilionidae > Pachliopta > Pachliopta kotzebuea. The sequence goes on along the minus strand of DWLS01001437.1, from coordinate 20,182 downwards.
AGGACAGCGCGAAGTGGAGGACACAAATAATCAAAATTGAGCCCATCATCATATGGGACAGAGGCAGAGAAAACAGAGAGGTTTACATGAAGAAAATATATAAGTATCTATTGAATTATATCTCCACTTATATCTCTGTCCCTCTCTTCGTCTTTCCTCTAATCCTTTTCTCTCGGCTTTCTCCTCTCTCTTATATTTCTATTTATATAGTTCTTGCGAAGTCCGGATCCGCTACCTCAGGGTCCGATGAAGCCTTCGAAGCAGTAACAATACTAATTTGAAGACTAAATGCCTAGACCTTTAACAGGATATCTCTAGATCTATAAGAGTTAATTTGTAATCAAAATAATTACCAGTTTAAAATAATTAAAATACACTGTCCAATTGTTACCTGAGTTCAGTTTTGTATTATGGTCACTGTTTTTAAAAGATGACATTATAATAAGCTCGCATATGGAACAGGTCCTTATTTTGATAAAATAAAAATAAACTTCGCGAACTCAAAAATCGTTAACAGGCGAAATTCCGAAACCAGTCCGAATACTACACTCGTTTTCTTATTACGTTTCAAGTTACCTTTATATTATAAGACAGCGTTATTTCAAAATTAACTTAAGGATACTTATAACTAAATTAAAACATTCCAAAATTATCATTACTATGCAATGATCCTATTAATATCTTCAATTTCTTGGCGTGCGTCCGTGCGGAAGAGGATGTCGCCATACCAACTTAATTAACAGACGCTTCTGTTTGTGATATTATTATTCTCGTATTAAATATTTTATCCTACTAATATCTTCCCTTCCTTGGCGTGCGTCCGTGCAGAATGTGATGTCGCTATATCAACTTAATTAACAGACGCCTCTGTTTGTTATATGTTTATTCTAATATTAAATATTTTATCCTCCTAATATCTTCCCTTTCTTGGCGTGCGTCCGTGCGGAATGGAAAATCGCTATGGTAACAACGTAATAAATTTATTAATTTTATATTATTTTTTAAATTTTAGTTTTTTAGTTGCGAATGCATCGGACAACTACCAGTATTATTATAATCTATATATATTTAGTTCTATATATAGTTAAGTTAAGATACAACATATGGCACTTAGACAAGTGAATACTTTTCCATATAAAAATATATGCAGGTTACGTAAAAGCATTTTTTGTATTCTTCGATGAGGCGACAAAACGAACAAGTCGTGCACTTGTTCATAACAATGTGCTGTTAGTTAAGATGATATATACACACTGCTGTCGTCACCTTGAGATGTAGTGTTAAGTCTCGTTACCCTGGTAATTTCACTGGCATACAGTACCTTTCAAACTATGACGCAGTAATGTCATATTACTATTTGGCGGTAGAAACAGGAGCTGCGGTGATACTTACTTAAAATATTTGATACTTATGTTACGATGAAAAAATAGTTGTTTTATTTTTCCCACTGCTGGGACTAAAGTGCAGTACCACTACAGTGCCAAGGTACTCTGCGGTTGAGGCACCAGTTTTGTACTTTTTGGATGTTTCAAACGAGCACGGGTGTGATCTTTTAACGGATCCGAATCTTAATTAAATTTGTCGCGAGCGATTTTAAGTGGTCTTTAATTGGTCTTTAAACTGGGCCCTCGGGGCCGTGCTTTGTTTTTTCGTTGTTCGTAACTAACTAAATGAAACGTCATAAAAAAATATATTATTAATTTGGATCCGCTTTAAAACTTCTGACGCGAATCATTCCGATGCGTAAAATAAGACTCGTTAAAGTACGCGGCGGTAAAATGAAAATTTACACGTTGAAACTTCTGTTCGTTATTAAATATGAATTTAGTGTTTCTTGGCACCGTTTTCCATTAATTTAAATGAATTTCATATTTTATTACTTGCCCTCGTATATGTTTTTAATAATTAACGTTTAAACGCTTAATGTGTTTTTGGAAAATGCCAAGATTGATAAAGTGTAGTTCGTTTGTATAAAATATGTAAGAAGTATTAATGATAATAAGATCGTTAAAAATTTCTGATTTTTTTCCCATCATCAGATAGAGATCTGTTGCTGGATATGTCTCTCCCAATAATAAGCCGATTTTATTTATTTTTGTCCTCATTATCTTGCTGCTATTATGATGTAAGAACACTAAGTCCAAGGTTTTGTATGTATGCTATTATTTTGCCACAATATTTAGCGGCTTTTCTCATTCGAATGCGTAATGGATCTAACGATCAACATAACTAATAAAGTACGGATCATGTAGGACGATTCTCAAATAAAAATATTCGTAAAGTATTGCCTGGGAGTAATAGGGAGATTTGGGCCGTCTCCCAACAATGCTTGATGAAGTTGATGTGGACCCAGAGCCTTGTTTGTTGATCAGCAGGGAACATCACGAGCAGGTGAGGTTAGATTAGGACCCGTAACTTGTGTTCCCTATATTATTTGTGTTATATATTATGTGTATAGATGGTTTAACTCTTTATTTCTCACATTATGGTATAGCGAATAAACTTTTAATCTAATTTTGGGCATGGGCAGTTTTAAGTCTATAAACAATATCTTCACAGGCAACCCAAGAGGATAGGAGAGGTAATAAATGACAGCAAGAAAAGTGTATATAGTAAGTTCTTGTTAGGATTGTAATTGCACGCTTGTTAGTAAATTTTATATTGGAACATAGTAATAGTAAATATGAAACTAATTTTACTTTAGATAGTTCTGCGTGAAACTATTATTGTGTTGTTGTAATAGGTCTTCTGAAAGCAGTCGTAAAGTGCAATGGGTACCCATGGCGTGATTTACACAGAATCTAAGGCGCACCTCGTTATCTTGGGATGGCTTTATGAGCAGAGGCGGCGGCTGGTTGCCTCTATTGATGTATTTATGAGCACTTTACTAATTGTCGCTTCTCGATTAGCAGGCCCACACGCGTTGCTCAAACATTTTAAGATTCCCACCACCAATCCCACACTCGAGGAATTCTTAATAAACAAACTATTAGCGTATACATTAAGGTAAGTGATACGCTTGCCCATAGCTGGCGGTGATTAAGATGAACACAGCACCATATTACTCTCGTCCTATTAAAATGAAAGGTGTTGACTTTCATTACCCCAGTAATTTCACTAGCACATAGCACACTTCATACCGGTACACAGTAATGTTTGCCTGCTGCAATAGGAGCTGCGATGGTACCTACCTAGACGGTCTCAGTTGCCGGAGACCTACCACCATTCAATTTGAAACTCTGTGATGTCTTTATTGATATTCCTTAAAGTTATAAATTCTTTCTAACTACAAATTTAATGCTGTTTATCACTTAAAAAAATTACATAGTAATTCTTTCTAACTCTGTAGTTAAAACAGGTTGTTTTATGTATGTATGATTCTACATACATAAAACAAACTGTACTTAATTAAATCACACGTTTAAATTTCAATCTAACCCTTCTCAGATTAACTGACGAACAAACACACAAATCACACTTGTTCATGTATCATGTAAATTAATGTTTTAATACAAAAATGAGGAAACTGAACCAAGCAATAAATACCTCGACAGGTTATTTGTCACAAGTAACATACAAGTTAAATATGTATGTTGTAATGTAATAAAAAATGTATAAACAATTATTGATAAAATGATTTTTTTAAATAATTACCCGTTAGTAATACAGTATTAACATAAAAGGTAAATATTTATGACTTATGAGATGATTTGTAATGAGCACTAAAAAGAGTTTTACCTGAATCTTGAAACTCATTATTTTTAAAAAGTTACATCAAAGTTTAAAAATTATTTTGAAATGGAAGTGGTTACACTGTTGCTACAGACCGTCAAGGAAGGTAACACCGCAGCTCCTATTTTTACCGCCAAATAGTAATGTGCAAACATTACTGTGTTAGTGGGGTAATGAGACGACACTTTGTCTCAATGCGATGAGCACAATGTGGTGCTGCGTACATCTTAATTGTCCGCGTTGTTATGGGAAGCGAATTCCTTACCATCAGGTGAACTATAATTATACTTTACTCTTCAAAATTTTCCTATACTCAGAGTATTTCTATTTGCTTTGATCAGTTGACAGTTTGACGCATGCCCAGTAGTTTACTACCGAAAGAATTTATTGTATTATAACAATATAAATTAGTATCTATAACTTGCAGCTGATGTCAATGTCACGTGGTGTTTTAAGTGATAGTGAAGCATTTTTTTTTATTTACAATCGCTTCGCTTCGTGTTGTGGCTAAGGGTTTGTTTGATTTTTTCACTTTACTTTCTTTCTCTATACTCTCTATTTCCTATCCCTACTTTTCTTACTTTCATGCTTTCTATTTTTCATGTACTCTTGTTTTTACATTTATCTTTTTCCTCTTTTATGCATCGCCTTTCATTATAAGTTTGCCGTTGACTTTTATTTTCCTTTGTAACCTTTTCTACTACCGAATTACAATATTTAAGAAATATGCGGCGACTCTCGTCTTCACTCATCAGAGAGGGCGATGGTACCTACATTAATCCTTCTTCCTAATTCTATCTCACCGATAATGAAGCTTTAGGTGGTGGAGTAAGTTCGCCTAAAACAAAGGGATGTTGTAGCTGTAGATTTGCAATATAAGAGATGTAAGTAGCCAAGCACGACAAACTATGCCTAAACCAAACACTGCATGTGGACTGGGATTCGAATTATAGACGTCTCTGTTAAAAAACTTAGTCGTCACCCAATGTACAGAAGTTAATAAAAATTTGAAAACATAAGACACAAATTATATCTCGCACTGGATGACAGCTATCGACTTATGAGGAAGATGAAGCAGATTCATGATACGATTTAAATATCAATCGGAAAATGTGATACAAACACTGATTCATTTTAAGTATATAAAAAGCATATTTAATGTATGTACAGGATACTGATAACTATTAAACTATTGATATTATATGCAAAACAAGATGAAAGTTGTCCAGAGTGCAGCCGCTGTACCACTTATGCTAGGGACAGAGAGAGAGGGCTATTTATGAAAGTACCACAAAGGAATCAACCGTCGTATTTAAGTTATTTTGCAAGTTTTTAAGCGATCGTTAATCTGACCATATGGGGCGGTTAATTGCTCCAACTTAACTTAACTAGTCTAATTAAGCAGCTGCAGAGGACCTTAATATCGTTCATAACGATGTAGTTCTGCGTTTAATTTTACTATTTATTTCAAGTTGCGTGTAATCTAATCGTTTAAAGTTAACTGCGATTTACATGGGTTTTATGTAAAGTATTAGTGGAAACAACTACATCAATGTCCAGTTAAAGTTAGTAAATTGCATACAGCAGATTTAGATCTGAACTGGTTATTTATTTATCTGTAGTTGAACTTTGATAACGTTGTACTTAACCGATTACAACTGTCACAAATAGATCCAGATCATGTTTTATTTTAACCTGAACATGTTTTTTACAAATTTGTCTTTATTTTTAATGTTCAGTCAGCATGCTTGAAAATTTGGAAGGAAAGATTTAAAACAAGTTAATTACAGAATGAAATTTCAATTTGATATTTGTAAAAAAAAATATGATATCTGTGTAGTAATGTATTTTATCTAGTCGGTAAAGTACACGAGAACAATGATGAAGAACTTAGCATTCGAAGCTCATGTAAAGACATGTAAATATTAACCACATTGGACATAAATGATAAGATATATTCGATACAGCATCGTATGGTGCGAAACAATTACCCGGCAAGCGTTACAAACTAGTATTACCATACCGGCCGGACTGCGGGGTAGTAAGCGGAATGATAAGCAGTAAATAACATTACTTTGCACATACATTTGCATTTTATAACGAGAATGTATAATGGTCAAGTGTCATGAATTAAAACAAGGAAGAGTATAAACAATTAATTTGCCAGGTCTGCAACAGAATTTGTAATTATTAAGTACCCAGTCTTCACGCTGGATTCCATTACTGCAGTGTCTGGGATGCTATAGTATCATTATTAATAAATTATATTTTCTTGATAGAAACTTTTTTAAAATAGACTTTGGAACACAAGATGTTTGTCTTGTTAGCCATCATCATCAGTCGATAAGCGCCCACATAGGCTTTTCCCAAAGATTTCGAATCCAATTGGTACGGCACTGTCTACATCTAATGGCTTCCAGCAACCTTCACCATGTAAGACCTTTTTACTGCACCATAGTCTGTAAGTCCAAATATCGTAGCAATTCTTGGGGCCTAGTTGGTCTTTATGTGTATATTCGCATTCTTAGTAATTATCATCATTGAAGTGATAGACATCCAGCGGTACAACTCCCTTACAAAAAATGATGAATAAGTAGATTTTTAAGTCCGTAGTCCAGATCTAGAAAACCCTTCATTAATCAAGGTTACAATGTGTATGAATCGTGTTATTTTAAAATGTTTTCATTCGAATCGTACCTAAGCCTTAACGAAGTTAGTTAACATAGAGACGCAAAGGAACGTTGATGATAATTCTCTCAATAATAATAAGTTTCTTGTTTCGCATTTAGGAATGCTCACTGTGGAATGGTACTGCGACGACCTCCGATCCGATTGCAGGTTCATCCGTTTTCGTCCGCTTGCCTGTTTTTTTGTTTGTTTTAGTGTCACTCTGTTAGCATTTTAATTAGAAATCGTTTGAGCAGGCAATAAAATTCTACTAAACTCTTTGTAGGTATCGGAATTCAGCTTCAATTTCAAAGAACTCGTGCAAAATCTCCTATTGAATTTTTCTTTCAGTTCGTTCGTTCAGTTCATAATTGGTGATTGAAACGTGTTCTTAATTTTTGATATAAAAAATATTTGTTTCAATAAATCTTTATTGTTGAATAGTACAGAAATCTATTAATTTAGTTGACAAATAACACATTATAACCTAGACTTAAGGTTCAATAAATAATATTTTGACGAATAATCACTATGTAAACATTTTCGACCATCTTTACACGAGTAACGTATGTGTCTGTATTTGCTATAACAAAATCGAATTTAATAAAAAAAACGAAATTAATAAAATAACAGAAATGCAAAACAAATGAGTGCCTTATGAATTCGATATGGGATTCAATTTGTGGAGTATTTTAATTGTTATCGATACGCTAATGTTAAGTTTTTGCATAATTATCCAATTTTCGAGCCGGAGATGAAACATCTTTTATGTTGTAGTGTTTGCGTTTATAAGAACATGTAATTTCAATTTCCTGAAATCTGATAATGTTTACAGAATATATTTCAAACGATCGAGACATAATCATAATAAAGAGTGCTCAAAGAGATAATGTTAACTACTGCAACATTGTTCTGAGCAAGAATCCATTTTATGGTTAAAATTTTTTAAGTTGTAGTTAATATCTCGGTTATAAGTAGTTTAACTAGTTTTTTCACTAAACACAAAAAAAATCTATTTACAGCTAGTGAATTGCGCAAATAAGAAAATTTGCTGCGAGCATTTTGCCAAACCTTAGCAACAAAATTGTATACAATTCGTAAAGCACACGAAATAAACGTAAACACAGAGTGTCGGTCGGTGCCAGGGTTGCCAATTGAAATCGTAATTCTTACGTCCGCACTTTCGACGCTGCGGGCGAGCGGCGCCGAGTTCTCAGGGTTCCACAGGGCGCTTTACTAGGCCCGCCGATTTTGTTCACAGTTACAATCTCTGATGTGGCTATTGTATTGTGAATTTACAATGGATTGGTATAGTGAAAACGTAATTTTTTAATAACTTAACATTTGGGAGGAAAAAGATTAAATAATAATTATTATAATCATCCATTAGTAAATGATAAACCCGTCCATTACAATATAGTGATAATTAGGATAACATAAACTGCACCAAATTGTGTTCGTCGCCCTGTGACCCAAGAAGTTGGTCTCGTCATCCTAAAATTATTAGCTATTATGCCATAGATTTAGCTACGAATATTTTGACATTAACCTTGCATTGTTTGACTTTCAATACCATTATATTCACATAATTTATCTAAACTTTTTTGTCTGTTTATTTAACGTGTCCTTAATTAAATATTCCATTTACTAATATATTATTATATTGTATAAGTATATAAAAAAGGTTCCTTTTGCCAGAGACCGTCTAGGTATCTACCGCCAAATAGTATTTTGCAAACTGTGTTACGGTTTGAAGGGAGCTGAATGCTAGTGAAATTACTGGGGTAACGAAACTTAATACCTTATGACATAGGCGACGAGTGTAATGTGGTATTGTGTATACCATCTTAACCAGCAGCTTTTTATGAGTAAACGTATCACTTACCATCAGGTGAACGCCTTCTTCGTCTCGTCGCCTCGTCGAATAACAAAAAAAACAAATAGTCGCTGTATTGTTTCCAATAATTACGTATGATGTTGTCATTAAATAGTAATGTTTACTACTAACATAAAAACAGACTAATCGTGGAATTACTCACGATTACGGTATCTTAAGAGAATTTTATACTTCCTTAGCGCAGTAAAGATTTAAAATTTATTACTGTTAATTGAGATACTTCTAAATCAAACTTTGCAGTACAAATTATTGTTTTGTTGGACTTAATGATCAGAGGAAGCCTGTGAACGGTACCAGTATAGACTATGTAGTTAAATTTATTACAGAACAACCGTTGATGATGTACATTAATTCTTTTTTATTTGTTTCTTCCTTTTGGTTACGGTGGACCAAGGCCCATCTCCCATCTTTCGATTTGTATAATTTCAATTTATTTCCTTTCCTTCTTACATATCTTTCCTCTCTTATTTCCATCTTAAATTCTGATAGTTTATCATCCCTTTTTCGTCTTTCATACATCTCGCGGAATGAGTTAGACCAGTTCTTTATTTACTTTTACATTTTATGCCTTACGTTGAACACCAGTTAACCTGTCATCAGGCTTGTTGTGTTACCAGGTTTAATTGGTGATAAGTCTTCCCCGTAGAATGTTAGAGTACAGCAAAGAGTTTTTTCAACCCACAATGATATATTACCATTTTTTCATACAGACTCAATATTGAAGGGTTTAGTGTAACTATTGAGCAAGTAAGATCCTGATATAGATTAATTTCCTGTCCGTAGTCCGTTTTTTTAAAGTTTACCATTTCCTTTAACTTTTACTTTCAAAACATTTACTTGTTAAAGTTACGATACACATTTTATCGGTAGTCTATGTTGCCTGTTACCGTCTAGGTCAGAGATCAGCAACCTTTAAGCTGGAAGAGGCATAAATTACAATTTACAACATTTCATAGTTTTTAAAGAGTCGCAATTTTTTTTGCAATGCAAATATATATTTTTTTAAATTGTTGCTATCTATTCTTAAAGAAATATATATTTATGTAATACACATACATAATCCTCGTAAATCGATTCAGAATGATTTTCTCTTTAATATAATATTATTAGCGTGTGGTACCAAAGAGCCCCAAGTTCACATCCATAGAGCCGCATGTGGCTCGCGAGCCACAGGTTGCTGACCCATGGTCTAGATTATTATCGGAGAACTTATTTCTCCCAATAAACAGAGGTGTGCTACAGTTACTATGTTTATGAAAGTAGCTAATTAAGCAACTAGAATAAAGCAGCTTGATATTTTAAGTCACAAAATGATGGGTACGATATGTTACCATCAGGTGACTTTCTATATAAGAAAAATACTCAATATAAAGTATGTTTATAAGTTCGACTTTAAGTATACCGTTTAGCAGTAAGAATTTACACTTTTTACAGCGACAGCTTTAAATTTCGTATGGGCTCGGCCATGGCGCCGGCGATAGCACTCTGTTTGCTTTCCAACATTAAATCGGTTAACAGATCTCGAGCTGCTCCACATTTCTTTAATGCTTGCTCGATTTACGTTTTTAAGCCTTTAATATGCTTTTAAATATCTTATTACCATCGCTGAGTACATTTTTTCAGTCATTCTTTACAAGGTAATGTTGCTTTGCTAAAGCTTTGTCAACTCATTTCGCTCATACTCAGATTAAAATAAACGATAGCACATTGATCCAGTAATTATATAAACGAAATCCTTCTTGGTACCACTTTTGTTAATAGAAATGATAGTAATTAGTATTTGGGATTTTTTGTCTATACCACGCAATAGGAGAAATGTGAATTTAGTTTTTTAAGATTTACTTTTCTTTGAAACTGGTCTCACTTTGATTATTTCTAGATAAAATAAATAAGGAAACTGTATATTAATAAGTATATTATAAATACAATCATTACTAATGATGAAGATCATTTTTTAATTATTTTTTTTCATCTATCCATCATCATAAAAGAGTTAACGCTAAAGATGACGAAGTATGTTTGATATAAATAAAAATAAACTTTTTAAAGTGTTACTTGAAGAACAAGTTGCGTAAAATATTCATCAAGCACCGTCAAAGTTACACCAAGTAATTTCTGTTAAAGTTGTCTAAAAAATTAATAATAAAGTTATAATCGGTGCAATAAATCAAGACAGAGGTCGACATGACAGTTTAAAGCGAGTTATACGTTAAGAAATATGTGTGATAACGTTATGAGTTGGTGTGCAGATTGTTATCGTTGATCTGGTGGTATTCGGTCAAGGAGATGGTAATGCAATGGTCAGTGACCGTCATTATAGTACTACGACTAAAATTTTGCAACGAAAACCAATAAAAGTAATTTATGGGAACTCCCTGCGGAAATGCTATACACAAAACTCAGAGTTACTTTGGCTATTTATGTTACTGGTAATAAGACACTTAAGTCTTTTATTCAATTTAGGAGTTATATACACAAGAGATAGAATTGACATCAGTATTTAATTATACATAGTACGTATGAAAACCGGAGTATTCTAGGCTTGCTTGTTTTATCTTCTAAAGCATCGTCACTTAAGATCACGTGAAAAATTATATATTATTTTTAACATTCGTTGTATTTTGTTGTTTAGTTAAAGTTTAATATATAAATAATGGATTGGAATTAATTTTATTAATTTCAGTTAAGAACATCCTAGTTTAAGTCACTTTTTAGGTTCAGGTGTCCGGAAGCTATATCAGTGTGAATCTATTTTATATTTCTGCAGGTCCGCTTACGAAGGGACCTGCAGAAACATAAAATAGATTCACACGTTAAACGCTTAACACTCCCTTTCTGGGTTAATGGATAATAGTAGACAACTCGGCTCGAAGCGGCCCCGTATTGTCGGGATGGCTTCCCAACGCGACGGGCTCAAGCCCAACCGGTCGTAACTCCACACCTGGAGTGATGTTCTCTACATGTTATCGAGTAGTATATTTTTTATTCACCTTATAAATATTACTGCTACATAAAAAAGACGCTAGATAGAATATGGATTACGTTTGTCATCATTACTCTCCTTATTTCTGTGATTTTATATCAAAACGTTGTTTTGAAACTTACACCATCTATTATCTCTGATTTGTCTTTGATTGCATACAACGTCGTCATTGTTGTCTATTTGATCGATAAATTAAGAAGAATTGTGTATTTTATTAATTGTAACATAATATTAAATGTAATTATCTCAGCATTAGATTTTCTCATATACCCGCCAATGTTAAAATCAAAACATAATTCTTTTGCTTATAGTTTAGGTAGAAGAATAAAAACCTTCTCCTGAATGAAACTAACATCTACAGCTAATATAAAATTAATCTTACTGGAATTGTACCTAGCCACTTCACCTCAACATAGCGTATCTATCAGACATTCCGGTCTAGAGCGTCCACTGACCTGATAACTGAAAAGACCGCATCAAAGTTATACTGCGCGTATAACTTGATAAGTAATCAACTCATCGATGGGCCGTTAACGTAAATCACGGACTAATGAAACGAATAAATAATATTAGAGACGAGATCGTAAAATGGATTATATACAAGTATTGTAAAAGTTCAATATTGAATGCCGCAGTTGTTCTAGAAATACCTTTTTATGCTGTTTGTTCTTTATACTGAATACATTCAAATCTTCTCAATAATAAATATGACAAAGTTTTATTTAAACATTTTTAACAAAAAAAAAATGACGTTAATTTCAAATCCTCTTATATCACAGTGACGCCAATAGTTGTAAAGATGGAATGGCAAGTTGTAAAGATGAAATAATTGAGATTGTGTGGGTTCAAAATTGGAAATTTTGCAAACAATCCCAACCCGAACTTAACTAGAGTAGTGGACAAATATCCTTGACTTTCTCTTTGAGAAAGATGGTCCTGAGATCAATGGAAGTAAATAAGGTTGTTTATTTTATTTCTCATTTAAGCGAATAGGAATAATTGCTATGAGCTCACATGTGGGAATGTTAGGATACGTAACACGAGGTTATAAAACCTTCAATAAGTGCATTGTGCAACAATTCAAAAGATAACTATCTATTAACACTATTGTGCGGTTTCACGCTCCTGATCTTCAATAACAATGCCATTTCAAATGGCGAGAGAAAATATATTTTTTTGTTATATTATCATTTATAATTGAGGTCAAATATATTGTACGTTTATCTATGTGAGTATAATAGGAGTATTTAACAGGTTTTTGTACTTGACCTCAAATTGTGGAACTTGTACAGTGTGTTGGCATTGCTGCAAAAAATGCTAAAGAAGTATTGTATAGGCAACAAAAATAGATATCAAGTGATTTTGTAAGAGATTTATGATTTGTATTTCAATTTAAATGATTTAGAGAAGAGTTTAGTTTATTATCTCTTTACAAAAATATAATTATACTGTAATTATAATATTCAGTAGAGATAAGACAGAAAATGAAGAATATACATTATGTAATGGTAATTTGAAAGGTGATCCTTAAGGCACTATCTGATCTAGTTTTGGAATCAGCAGAATTACAGAGATATATTAAGCATAAATTAAATTTTGATATAAACAAAATCAATACATTTAATTTTAGAAAATTTCATAGGAATAGTTTATCGAAATATTTTTGTTAAGATATTATTGAGGGACATAAAATATACGGAAAACGTTTGTAGTGAAGTAAAGAGCAAACAATTTAATTAGAACTATCGTGAACTACCTATTAGCAGGCGTCAGGTTCGCATTAGTATTATCGATAAGCTGCCAAACGCGTCCCTAGTTGCCAGACGGGTATTATTAGGTCTTCCTGGTCTCGATTCGCAGGCTGCTCTCGCCGTGTGTTGGCATGCAACTTGCATATTTTTATAACTTTTAACAAATCTTGTACGTCCATGTAATAAACCTTTAATACATCACAACAACTTAGCTCACTTAATGTTCCCATTGCGGAGACTCCGGATCTTCTCTCACACGATCAAATCTATAGAATAATCAAAGTTAATAAAGTAATTTAATAACTTAAAGAACTATTGCGTATTAAGTGCCTTCGTAACGAAGTAGAAATACTGAGGTTCTTAGTTTTATTTTCGCGCTACATGAGATGTTTGATTAGTAGAAGAGTTTTCCCAAACCATGTCTTTAATTTATATGCAAAACTATATAAAAAAAAGAAAGCAGACCTTAATTTCTTATAACAGAAAATGGAGGTAAGACTTAAAAAAAAGGTTTATTAACAAAAATTTATTAAACTCTTTTCTGATGATATATAGGTTTACCACTATTATGTCATTAGTTAACTATATTATATACATAAAAAGAAGCATATAGTATGATTATGGTAAAAGAGATGCTGTTGAATAGTTTTCTAGACGATTTTAATTCTTGATGATCCATTGCGTTTGCCATACACTGACTTAAAGAAAGATATATCAAAGCCAAAATACCTAGTGAATAAAACGAATTTTGTTGGACCTTAAATTTTTGATACGTTTGCAATGGATTTATAGATCTTTACACGATTTCAGACTGAACAATTAGTATATAAATCATTGACAAACGTGTACACGATTCATTGCAAATTTGTGTTACATGAAACGGCGGCCGAAACTTTCAAATCACCGTCACCCAGCTTGTGTAGTGTATCCATATTGAACATAGGTGGACCTAACGGCACTCCCTGATGTATGAGCCATAATATATCATGAGGTCTCGAATACTGTTATTGCACTTGCGGTTAACCCACACTGACGCCACGGTTTAAATCTAATAGCGAATTGTGTTTCTTGAATTATAAAGACGTTTAATCAAAACAGACAACCTCTTCAGATCAAAAGCTCTACAGAACTTTCTATGCTTATGATATTAGATGTATTTGCTTTCTTTCAGACTCTGAGAATCGAACCTGTACCGTCTTAAGTGTAACTTGTTCGGCTGTTCTTATAAACTTATCACGGCTACTGTTTACTTAAGTTCGACTTACAGCGGAACGATTTCATCACGGTGTTTACCTTTTCTAATCACGTCACTGCAGTTGGTTTAGCAATAAACTGACAACATGCAGTCATTTTACCGTCGACTATTTATTTATCAGCTTCGCATATTTATTGAATTGCTGTATCAATAGCATGGTCTACGAATATTTTGATCTACATGCATCCAAAAGAAATATTTGGTATTTTGGAATGCAAACTTTGATCAAATTTTATATATACTTCTAGTTTAATTTTTCAATTCACGAAGTGCATTATGTTATTTTTAAAGTTTTTGGGTTTTAATAAATTAATTTACTCAATAGGAATAATAATCTAATTTGTATTTACTTTAATATCTAAATAGTTTTAGCTGCTTAACTGTGAAAAAGATACAAACAGACGTAGTTTAGCATTAACACCATTATTAGTGGGATTTGCTGTCTGTGTATATCTAACAACCGGTACATCGGACGCTCGTTCGGAATCTCTGTAAAGTTACGGAATTATTATGTATCGCACTTGACGCTAATTGGCAGCCGATGAATGCTAACTGCACGGAGTTAGTAAGTAGAAATCTAACCATACTACATTCGTACTAGAAACCATCTGAATATATTATCGGTACAGGGATGGGTTCTAGTTTTATAGAGAATATCACAAAACGAACCAATTTCTTCATCTTCATCAGCGGATTGACATCCACTGCACGATATAGGCCTCCTCCAATAGTGAGGAGATTTGGGTTGTTTTTCACCACGCTGGCCCAATGCCGGTAATGATGAGTCAATACCTCGTTTGTTGATTAACAGGATGCATCACTAGTAGGTGAAGTTGGCTTGGATCCTGTGAGGTGTTGTGTGAAACTCCTTATACTCCCTATCACAAATGGACTATATTAATTCGTTTGCAATGAGTTTTTAATACTTAACTACAGTTGTGAGAGATAGTAGTAAAGTTGTACTATTAGTTTACATGGAAGCAATAATGTGGGATAACTGCTCAAGTTCTAATATAACTATCTATAAATTTTAATCTGTTTACCTATCAAAGATTTCCATATTTGTTTTAAATTGCTTTACTTTAGTAGGGCGTACTATTTATGTTATCATTTATTTATTTACATATGTACGTTATTTGTGTTCATATACAGTTATGAAACATAAACTTAGAACGCGATGGTAACAGATATTCTTGATATTACTGGATGAGAATTGAAATGAAATTATCAACCAGAGAACCGAAGTTAAGGTTCGAGTAAGCGAACGGAAGTAGCAACCTGTCGTAGAAGTGACTAGCTGTGGTGTACACTTATATTACAGTGAAGAATGTCTTAAGGCAAAGATAGTATATAATGCTTATTGACCAGACAGAAAGACTGACCGGGTAAAGCTGCTGGAAGCAACTGTGTATTGGTTGAGATTGGGCTTAGTAACCTTACTAGGAATTTCCTAGGTGTGTAAGTCCCACACAACAACTCATGGAATCCTTTTCAACCTTACCCGCTCGTGGTACACCCTGATAATCATCAAACGAGGCTCTGGTTTCCTACCAACACGCATTGCAACAGCATTGTGGTAGATGACCCCAAACCCCTGTTATTGAAGGAGGCCTGTATTCAGAAAATGATTTCTATGGGCTGATGAAGGTTCCTTTAAAGACGTTTTTGCCCAGCTGTGGACTATTACGGGCTGATTATAATTTATTGAATGATTGAATGCAATTTATGTTAAGTCAAATTATCGGCTTATGCTAGATGAGTAAAGCGTTCAATTGATGATAAGTGATATATTTGCCTAGAAAAGGCAGTTAAGATGATATACACAGCACCTCATTGCAATCATCTTCTTGAGACGTTAGTTCTCAAGACTTGTTATCCCAGTAATTTCGATAGCATACAGCACCCTTCAAACCAGAAAAGAGAACTGTTATTTTTTTAAAGCATCCCCTTCGTGATGTGGGTAAGTGTCTTGGTTTTCTGTAATTCTTTCTACTCTTTTCTTTTCTTACGTTTCGCTGTATACGATACTCTTTGCTGGCTACAATAGGAGTTGCGTTGGTACCTACTTAATTGGTCTGCGGCAACATAGACCTACCATTAGTAAGGTTTGTTAGCGCTAGACCTTAAAAGTTTAGGCGGGTGTTTAACTGTCTTCAAGACTTTTTTATTTATGTTTCGCTTTAGTAAATTTTCGTTGAATGCCTGATTCATCCGTTCAAATGTCTAAGTGGGACTATAAAGTTAGCGGAGCTAGGGTCCAACAAAAACGCATCGTTAAGGGATCTGCATTCCAGCGCTGCAATTCATAAGGTGACTCACGCCCTTTGAGAACCACCGGCCGCTATGAAATTTTTAAATTGAAATCTGAGAATGAAATCGTAGCCTCTGCGTGATGGATTTAATGCATTACTTCAGGTAAGACTTAACATAAGAAATAACTTAAGTTAAATTGGTATTTAATACGAATATATCACAGAAAAATAAAATACTGAGACGACGTAGAAAAGTACAATTGCTATAATAGTTCCATATAAATACTGATACTAAATTTCTTTATACATAAACCAAGCAAAAATTTTTAGTGTTTACTAAACTCTTAAAGTTAATTTATAATTACTAAAGCAATTTAAGTTCTTAAGTAAAAAGACGTTGAAGTTACCTGTAACAATAATATAAATTATTTTATAGACTACAAATAACTAGTAATGTTGATTCAGTTCTCAAATAATTTATTTTCTGTATACTATTTTGGCCAGGTGGTAAATATTTTGTATGTCAGGAAGCATTAAAGTCTTGTTACTTCAGTAATTCTACTAGATACAACGTCCTTCAAACTGAATATTAGTAATGTTATTAAAAGGTGCTACGATGATATAAGACCTATTGGTGTGGAGATTTATAGAAGAGATCTATATCCAGCAGTGGCTGATGATGATATTTATCTAAATAGACTTCTACAAGAGAGATATAGTAGCAACGCTTTTTACTAGTTGTAAGTCAATGGTAAGGCAGCTACTATTGTAGCCGACAAATAGTAATATGCAAACATTACTGTGTTCCGGTTTGAAGGATGCTGTATGATTATTAGGGTAATGAGACTTATGTCACAAGGCGAGAATTGCAATGCGGTGCACTTACCATCAAGTGAACGCCTTACTGAACACGTCACCCTGTCATTTAAAAAGAACAAAGGACGTATAATTTAGATTCCGTAAGCCGATAATTTGACTTCACATAAATAGCATCCAATCATTCAATAAGCTATTATCAGCCTGTGGTAGTCCACAGCTGGGCAAAAGCATCTTTATCGTTATAGGCAAGTATATCACTTACCATTACGTGAACACTGCTTGTAGAAAAAAAAAATCAGATAGCATTTAAAAAATAGTTGAAACAGTTTTTATACTCTATGGTACTGCAATGAAGATATAGGCCATATAAATCATCATACGATGTACTTCCTGTTCATTTCGTCGGTAGGTGATGAGACAAAGTTGATATATTATTGTTTGATTAATATCCTAATAATATGTTCCCTTTTTGGCGTGCGTCCGTGCAGAATAGGATTTTGCTATGCCAACTTAATGACTGACATATGCTATATATATAGTTACGGTAACAACGTTTTGAGTTTGTTTATTTTTTTAGTGGCAAATGCAACGGGTAACTACTAGTATATATAAATCCTAGTATATATAAGATCATCAGATGATGATGATACATAATATTTGACGTGATCGCGATTCCAGATGGTAGTGTGTGATGGGAGGCGAGCATAAACAATGTTGCCATAGAGCCGGCCGTTGATCGGGCCCACATCACGAGCGCGACGTCCCTCCAGCATCGCATTACTCCAGATACAGATCCAATCCTTTCACCGGAGGCTGTCTGTTGCGGAGGTAAAAAATGTACACGGTTTTATCAGCACGAGCGGTTCTACGTTACCGCGGTAACATGACTTCACTGACGTCTATATGCAATTTTCTGTCCGTATTGCCTTGTTTACTTTTTGTAGCTAGATTTATTATTGAGTTAGTTTCTATATCTACCTATAGATAATATCTAATCAAAAAAAGCAAAATTTTGAGATTATTTTTAATTGTTTTATATACTTGACTTGAGGCAAAAAAATAAGGAAATGTCACAATTGTCACTAGTGGTTTGTACCACAGCAGCTTCTATTACAGCCGACAAACAGTAATGTGTGAACATTACTGTGTTCCGCTTTGAAGGGTGGTGTAAATGCCAGTAAAATTACTGGAGTAAGTAGGCTTATGCGATGAGCGTAATGTGGTGCTGTATACCATCTTAACCATCGCAATGTTATGTTTAAGCGTATCACTTACCATCAAATCGTTTCGTCGAATAAAAAACAATTTAAAATCACAGCTCTCGTGGACATGAGTCATCTTCCAATCAGCATTTGGATGGTATATGACATAGATCTTAATAAAGAAGGCCACGAGTCTCAATAGTGGTACATTAAGTATGCTGTTTGTTAAAACTATTAAAAACAATATTTTCATTATACATAAATTTACTATCTTTTTAATAAATCATATTATCCGGAAATTATTATAGCAAAGACCTTTATTAAAATAATTACAATTCAAAGTTATAGATGCGCCCCGGCCATTATATTGGGCCAGCGTGGCGGGGGTCTGCTCAAATCTCCCAACTATTAGATGAGGTCTATTTCCAGTAGTGGACGTTTATTGGCTGATGATGATGACCCCTGAGCAGATGGAGCGCCGACCTGCGCAAAGCGGTTGGCAGCAACTGGAGGCGTATTGCCGAAGGTCGGTCTAAGTGGCTTTTCTAGTTAGAGGCCTATGTCCAGCAGTGGTCTACCGCAGGCTGTTGACGATGAAGATAGTTATTGAAATCTCTGCCTGGTTCAGTTTACGCTGTATAGCAGAAGGTCTTCTTGTTTTCCCTGCGATGATCAGATCTAAATATACCAGATCATATTTTTAAATATATTTTGTTCGGAAAAGAAAAGCTTTTACGGTAAGTGAGAGCTTTTGTATTTATAAACTAAATTGTGCAGTCAAATAATGTTTTGGAATTCATGGCACCGTTTGTTGGGTCGCGACAGCCAAATAAGCTACTCGTTTTATTTATTTAAGCTATTCTGCTGACTGGAATCACGCTGAATATTTACTTTCGCAGTTTCTTCGCCCGCATAAGCTCCACCTTTTTAACATCTGCCTGTATGGTTTTATTAGTCGTGTCTTTGGTAAGGGTCTCTATATCTTTTCCGTTGTCTTTCTATTATTTTTCATTATTCTCTTCTTTTTTCGTAACTTTTCTTTCTTTTACATACCTCATTATCCTTCATTCCTGTTCATTACATTTCTAATATCATCTTTCGTACATCGCCTCACTAACTAAATTCATCGCACATCTTGTTTTACATAGCTTTCTTACTTCTCTTTCACAATTTCTCTTCATCTTCTCTGTCTATACGTTACAGGCATATTTAGAAAACAGCCTGACCGATTCGGATAATCTTTGCGGTATATTACTCAGATCGGTTATGGTGCTGGAGCAACGACATATTTTGGTGACCAAAACCCAACCGGAAATTGGTAAACTCTAACTTAACTTCTAAACGGCCTATCAAGTAACCAATAACTTTACCATTGGTCATGTGACAATTCTAATTCCTAAACAGTACATTTAAGGTCACCTGGATGTAAGACAATAATGTTCCCATAGCCTAGTTACTCCAACAGAAAAGTTTGATATAATTCCAGCTTGGCATGAGCATTTCTATACATAGAGTAGAAAGCACTAGTTTAACCCAGAGTTCCAGAGCCGCTTCACCCGTAAAGCTACGGGTGCGGAATGGTACCAGAGGAACGTCGATCTGCACGAAGATCTCCGTCTTCCTT
>DWLS01001436.1:0-21826 GCA_018246255.1 Pachliopta kotzebuea | reverse complement strand
AGCCTGGCACTTATTAGGATTAATTGCGATTCCAAATTTTTTACTCCAATCACTGATACTGCAAAGATCACGGTTTATATTCTCAATAGCCACATTAATATCTGTGATGGTAGCCTGAGAATAAATTTGCAGATCATCAGCATATAGGTGATACGAGCAGCGTAAATGGGTTGTTATAAGATTTATGAAAATAGAGAACAGAAGAGGAGAGAGGATCCCGCCCTGTGGGACACCAGCAGGTAACAAGTAGTAAATATATGTTTAATTACCGAGTTACATATAAATAATTTTTTTTTAGGAAAAATTCAAAACAATGCTAGTCTTACATCTTTTTAAACGCCTTTTACGTACATAAAATTTCGCTTTTTCGTATAAACTATTTATATATATGTCACAAGTTATTTTAAATTTTAAGTTAATTACTTTAACTTAAACCTTGCAATTTATTGATATTCAATTCTAAGAAAAAGAAGTTAACATGAGAATATTTTAATACAATGTCAATAATAAAGAAACCTCAAAATGTTTATACCGTGTTAGGCAATACATATCCAAAGCTACTAAATATGTATTAACGGGTTATGGGGATTCGATGAAAGGTAAAGGTTTTTAGCAAGCCACAAATTAGGAGAATTACGTAAAAGTACATAACCTCCAAAACTGAATGTAATAGCGATAAAAAACTTAAGTTTCTTTTGCTGGATACGAAAGTGCATTGTTAGACCGCGGAATGCGCATGCGCCGTCTCATCTCGCTTCATTTACTACAAATACGACGCAAACCGGGGACCACTTCATGCATTTAAGTCTGTTCTTATTCAACTTTCACTTACTCATATATTTTTTTTAGTGTATTATTTACAAATGATTACGATATGACGCCTTCTCCGTTTGCACTTCATCAATGGTATGTTTAAAACATTTTTCAATAACCTTATCAACAACCTTCGTGATAGTAATCGTAATCACCAACAACTACCATCGTCAATATTTAATGTAAAAGGTAAACTATGTAATATATATATAAATATCCAAGACCAGTACCTGTATGGCACAAAGGATTAGTCTGACCATCCAGCGAGGCAATGCCATTAGTTTGTTTGGTACTCTGCCAGTTAGAGATGGCCAGGAAAACTTTTTCTACCTTCAGGGTTTGTTCTTCTTTTTTGTCTTGTTTTTCTCTAATAACGATAAACTTAAACATAATTTCAGTCATGGGTACTATTTGCTCATTTGCCCACTTTAACTATAAAAATAAAGCATCAGACCAAAGTGGAAAAACTAACGGTAATTAATTTAAAGTGTATCAAAAAAGTATATCGAAATAAAACAATAATCTTCAGGCCCGCCATACAATGGTTCTTAACCATCAGAAAAGTAATTAACTTGTGTAATTAAGTTAAACGTTAACCAAACAACTGCCAGTTAATCATTCCTTTACGACTGCCCCGTAACAAAATATGCGTTAATTGTTTTATTACAAAGTACGGATCTAGACAAAAAGTTAACCACTGCATAGTTATCGAACGATACGAAAATCAATTGCGTGGTTATAAAAAGCTTAATGAACATTGAATACTTTGAAAAAACGTTGTAAATACATTTTATTGCGGGTAACTAATGACGAATGAACATATGAATCGATATGTCTATCAAATTATAAGCACAAGTTATTTAGTAAGTTTATAAAGCAGAACCATACAAAGAACGAATATTTTCTAACATTTGACATTAAAACAAAGTTAATTACAATTTTCGAAACTTTTTACTAATCGCTTAAGGTGAAGGCTTAGGTGAAGAGGTATATTTTTATTTAAGATTAATTAGCATCTTATAATTACTATGAGGCAGTATAAAATAAAATAAAAAAACATTAGTTCTTAAATCCTTTACTGCCATCATGGCGCAGTCGTTAATTGATAGCTTATTAAAACAGAGATTAATGTTCCCTTTTGTAGGTTATACAGAATTTGGTTGGTGGTAGGATATTTCCTTTTTCGTCTGGTTATCTACTACCCTCTAATTATAATAATATTATAAAGAAATAATATCCAAAAAAGCCATAATAACCCAGGGAGTACGCTTTACGATGTAGTGAAATGTTTTTCAATTTTATAACTTCTCTTAACTACTGAATTGTTTTACTTACCAGCCACTGTATTTCCGACGGCTCGTGTTCTTCGTTCGCCAAACAGTCATTATCAAATTCACAGCACTGACATAGATGTGAACAAAACACAAATGTCACCTTCTGTCTCTCGTGTTTGAAATGCTATTGTCACCAAACATATCCCCTCAATGTTGTGTCACTACACTTCACTGGCCTAAGTGGTGGTTTAAGTGCGGATTGCAGTTATCTGTAAGAAAGGAAAGGCTGTTTAGTTCTACTTCTTTTCGCTGCTTAGTTAACAACTTATTTTGTTATTGTTCGTTAAAAGCATCTTTCGTTACTAGTTCTAAAACATTAAAATATTTTAAAAATATCGTTACTTAAAAGTATTACGATGAGTGAAAAAAATAAAGGAAGTGGATTTATTCTTCAGGAAATACAAACTATATATATATAGATATATATACACTAAGCTAAAAGGAATTTTGTTCAAGTGACGTCTACTACTAACTATGACAGTTAAAAAGTTTTAGTAGATAAAAATCCTTTTAAAATTTGGCCTACTCCCAGAAGAAAGAGTTTAATATACTAAGATACGTACTAAGAAAAGAAACAGAAGATATCTAAGATCTTTGCGATCTCTTCTAAGAAATCTAAATATCTTCTATTCTACTCTGAGATCCGTCCCTTTAATCAGTTCAAACGAAATTATTTTCTCTTTAATGAAAGTAAAAAGGAAACATGTAGAAACAATGCAAAATTACATTAATACGAAGAATTAAATTATCATCAATACGTGCATAACACAGCATTTAATATTCAAATGAAATTATTACACTGTTTAAAAAATAATGAGACAGATGAATTTCGGCAACTCACGCCATTTGAGGAAGTAAAGAAATGTTTATAGCATGCTGGGGAGTCTGTTTGGATGCCTAACGTCGCGGACAATAGGCTTTCGCTGCCTGAGAAAGTGTTTAAAGCAAAAATAAATGACAATGTTTTTATTCAACCGTAAGCGATTTTAGTCTGTACCAAGACAAAAATAAAGATTTTAATTGTTTAAATAATTTCATTTAAATTAACACCGCTAAAAGCTTCGCAAGTACTTGAAACATCGCATTCAAATCTTGATATATTCGGTACGTTTTAAAACAAATATAAAACTTGATAGCAAATTTCCATTACGTTCATTATAATTACTTTTTTTTATCTAGAATGGATTAACACTTAACCTCAATTTCACTTGGTTTTAAGTGACAATGAAGTTGTTGGCGGAAAATATTTTGGCTACCATGAGTTGACAGCCGGAACACAGCAATGCTGTTAGGACATCAAGTGCTAAAAGTGTGATAGCTAGACCATAAAAATTTAAAAGAACCTATCACCAACCAAATTCTACTAATGGACTACATTGTAATGGATCCAGGAAAAATAAAACTTTTTTTTTATTTGACGAGACGAGCAAAGCGTTCTTCTGATAGTAAGTGATACTTTTGCCTATAACAACACAGCGTTGGTTAAGATGGTAAATACAGCACCACATTGCGCTCGTCGCCTTGAAACGTATGATCTCAATCTTTGTAATACCCAAATATTTTATCTACCCTAATTAAATAAGGGAAAAAGAAAAAAATAAGAAATAAAAAAAGAGAAACAGATCCTTACCCAAAACAAGAAGGTAGAAGGCATATTAAAAAAAGCTTTGTAATACTTGGTTATCATATTCTCTAACATAAAGATAGTTAATAGTCATATTTTCATTTTTAGATGTTTTTAAGTTAATTCCTGTCGAATACTCCACAATACCAGTTAAAGATTATTTCGAAATTGTTCCAATACGGTGAAAGTTTTACGTAATTAATTGGAATTTAACTTTCCAATGTTATAAAATTTGAATTACAATACAGAACTTTTACTCGCGTGTAGACTTCATTAACTAATTCGCAAACTCGACTTTTCGAAATCGATTTTAATGTAACAGGATGTAATAATTTGAATAAACAAAAAAGATACATTTCTAACAGAAACTAAACCACCATTCACCTTTTAGTATGTGACACGTCTTTCGTAATAGTTTATCGCTAAAATGTAGCTTCACTTTATAAATATGGGAAATCTATCGTTTACCAAATAACCTGATTTCAAAGTCAAATTCATTTATAAAGTAGATTTCAAAGAAATACTATTAAGCAGTAGATAATCAGTCTACCACCGTTTAAAAATATTGAACTGTCAAAGAATAAATGGTGAAGCTAATCAAACATCAATCTTTTTAAAATAAACTTATACACTTAAAATACACCAACTTGTACCTTTTTCTGTTCATCTCGATGACATACTACATGTTATATTTTATAAACCTATACAAATTTTCGTATTACACAAAACCCGAAAAGAAGTTCAAAAATGTTTATAGCGATCTGTTTTCTTAATCTAATGCTGTTTACCTTAAATCAAGTGGAACATTGTTTAACTGAGCTGCCACCGTTTGAGTGAAGTCGGACACATTTCTCATGTGCACAGCAAGAATACAAAATTGGACCTAGTTGTGTTTAAAACTGTAGACATGTGGTTGTGTACCCGTTCGACACGCGGACTAGACAATGCGGCCTACCGTACGCGCTCCGGATCGGAATGGCTCTGAAAAGTCGGCAAGCGGAGCTTAATGCGACCGTATGCTGGTAACATACGTACTGCTCGTAACGGTACACAGGTGCGACTGTCGATCGCACTACTACAACGTTGCATTATCTCAAAAAAAAGGTTTTTTTCGACGAGACGAGCAAGGCGTTCACTTAATGCTAAGTGACACGCTTGACCATAAGAACGTGGCACTGGTTAAGATGGTATACACAGCTGCACATTGCGCTCGCCTTGGTAAGGTTTAAGTCGTATTAAGTTTCATTACCCTGGTAATTTCACAAGAATACAGCACCATTCAAACCGGAACACAGTAAAGTTTATACATTACTATTTGGCGGTAGAAATAAGTACTGTACCCAGACAGTATCCGGCAACAGAGACCTATCACCAGTTAAAGCAAGCTAAAGAATTCTTCAAATTTAGTATAAACAGATACCAGATGCGGCAATAAGCTCTCGACGTTCACGAAAGCTTATTTTAAACCGGAAAGCTGCAATGTGAGCATAACAATAAACCAATCTATTCACCATGTTAAGATATGTTTATGACATGTGGATAGTTCACATATACTTGTAATACATACGTTGCTGGTGGTTCACTTATTACAACGCTAAGTGGTGTACCACGGGGAAAACAAGTTAAAAGAAAACAATACAATATGACTTGAATAACATTAATATTAATTAAAAAAGAAAAACTTGCAACGGTATTTTTTGTTCACCAGTTAAGATCTTTACCATAAACTGATTATAATATATTGTAATAGAATTACGTTTTGATTACTATAAAGAACTATATAAAAATTCGCTAAATAAGGATACATTTAATTCTTCAAAAGTTTAAGTAAAGACACAAAAGTTCTTTTAAAACTTTACTTAAACAGTCAATATTGAACTTTGTTTATATACTCATAGAGTTGTTGAAAGTAACTTCTCTGCAACTAATGTAACAACTTCATGAATGTTTTTTGTACATCTAAATTACATAAAAATGTAAGTAAAATCTATACACTAATGCGCTTTTAAACATCAAAAGAACAACTTAATTAAATATAATAGCATAAGAATCATGAAAACTATATTTAAATGCACTGAATAACCACCGTAAACATACGAACAAAGCTGTGAAATTTTTTTTAATGTCTGTGAAATGGTTGTCTTTGGATGCGTTTAATTTTAACTGCCTATTATCTTTACGGTAGTTATCGTCCGCTAAGTTCGAGGCTAGAAGGATGGTGAAGTGTAATTAGATTTTTTTTATGTACAGAAGATGCTCAACAGCCGGCGTATGCGGTGATACTATCGCCAAAGAGAAGTCATAAACATTTCACGCTAGGGAGCGAAATGCGGAACGAAATTAGATATTACGGGTTCATATATCGAACACCCAGGAGCGATATGAACATCTAAAGAACATGAATGAAAAGAACATTACTAGGACCTGTAATAAAAAAACTATAACCTTTTTAAAATCAATACATATAATTTTAAAACAATATAACACAAAGTCTAAATAAGTTAGTATTAAATTAAACTAAAATAATTAGAGGAAAACAATACACAACAAAAAAATTAGAGAAATTCTAAAGACAGAAAAATTCCCCAGTTCATTTCCTACTGGTACAGTACCGGGTAAACTAATAGCATTGCCTAGATGGTGAAGCTTGTTCTTTGTGCCATATAGCTGATGGCCCTAGGGTCACGAGTGACTACCGATATTTATTTAAATATAAAAACGGCTAAAATTTAAAATTCTGGATAAGGTTCTCATATTAGCGTCGTTTTAGATTTTCTGCGTTATTTGCTAGCCTTGTTTGAAGTGTCCAGGATGTGGAACGGAAGAAATGTATCGATACAAGTAGAATACCATACAAGTGCTAGTCTTATTCTCCAAGGAACCAGAGTCATACCATCCAGTCTCTTGCCATTGTCGCGTTCCAGACCCGAGGACTTCAGTACAGCTGGCACTCCGGTGATGACAAGGGCCTGATGTATGAGATCCTTTAAGTTGTAATGCGACCGGCACTTCGAGTGCAAGACAGCCCATGGTCTCTGAAGCTGTCTACTTTATCGCCACAAACACACTGATGAGAGACGACGTGGGGCAAAGATGCAGGGCAGTGCCGGAACTAGAAAAGTCGTAGTTTTACATACTCGAGTACAAGTAACCGAGTTTTACATATTTTGTAAACTAGCAAAAAAAAAATGCAATACTTTCAACGATTATTAAATACTTTCAACCAATGATAAATATCAAAGATTGTAGAGTAAAATTTACTTAGGTACCTATTACAAAGCTCATATTTTAAGGAATCTCGCCAGTACTGTTAAATTTTAATCTTTCTTTCAAGTTTCTTATATATTCAAAGATATATTAGTAGTTTTCGCAAATGATGCTATAAAATATACCATTTTATGACAAGCTGTTAGTTTTATTCGATATTATTACCTTTGAAGCAATCGATCCTTTCTATGTAAATATTGCTGTGCGGATTTGGGTACTGATAAAAGACTATTTATTAGAAATTTTGATAGTTCATCCTCAACCGAAATGCACTTAGACTTCTGTACAAGACTAACGGAGGTGAGGAGTTATTTTGTTAATATCTGTTTTCAATATATAGCGATACAACGTTTACATTATTAATTTAAAATTAGATAAGAGACAATATTAAATAGTGGTCGAAGCAGACATAGATCACAATTTACAAGATATCAATAAGTGTTAAGTCGCAAGATTAGAGATGAGGTTATTAAACGTTAACATAACTCAAGTCAGCGACTGTACAAGTGTAAAATTATTTATGCAAATATTCTGTTAACATTCTCTATCAATATTTAGAAATCGGTTTGAGGTACTGTTATATACCTGTCCGCGTTAGGAAACTGAGATTATATTAGCTTTGATACGCTGCAGAGGTAAATAAATGAATCTGAACAGGTAACCATTAAAAAGGAGCAATATCATCATCATCATAAGCTCATAGACTTCCGCCGCTGGACATAGGCCTCCCCCAATTGTGGAGTAATTTGGGCCGTCCTCTACCACCCTAGTCCAATGCGGGTCTGTAGAGAACCAGAACCTCGTTTGTTGATCAGCAGAATGCACCACGAACAGGAGAATTTTGCTTGGATACCATGAGTTGTTTTGTAGGACTCCTTACATACTAAAAAGATCAAAATAACAAAACTACATTTTTCACACAATATAATTATATATAAATTATA
The DNA here is from genome assembly GCA_018246255.1 of Pachliopta kotzebuea. Lineage (NCBI taxonomy): Eukaryota > Metazoa > Arthropoda > Insecta > Lepidoptera > Papilionidae > Pachliopta > Pachliopta kotzebuea. The sequence continues at coordinate 13,844 of DWLS01001436.1, read as the reverse complement.
CAATATTGGTCGTTTCCTTCAAATATACTAAAGATATTTAATCCCTATATAAACACATATGGAACTGGAGATAAACATGAATAGAAAAACGATTCTTCATGAAATTTGGTTTGTTCGCATACTAATAATAAAATACATGGATATTTTTGTATTGTTATCTGTTTAAAACTTAAGTTTGTTTTCAATTATATATGGGAGCTTATTAATAACGAAAACTTATTGAGTATGTAAGTTGTAGAAGAAATACAATCATTTGGTAAATTAAAAGATATATATCCAAATACAGGTTTCCATGGCAGAGAGAATAGGGCATAAAGTAAAGAAATAATATTTATAGCAAATATTATGATTAGAGACATGTTAACTTCAATATATTTATTATAATTTAAAGCATAAGTTCAACGATTTAGAATTAAGCGTAAAGCGATTTGTTTTAGATTATTTTAGACGCATAATTGGACACGGTTTCCGCTACGTTAGAGCGTCGATCTGAACCACCAGTGCAAGATGCTATCTCCACCCCCATTCATATAGTTGCAATGTTTATTTCTTTTTAAATACAACGCTTTATCGAAAACTAAATCATATGAAAGAAACTAAGAAATATACAATGCACCGTAACAATAAAATATTAGCATACCGTCTGAAGCAAATACAAACATAATTTTACTGTTGTAAGTAATGTGTGGGTTTTTTCGCAGTTTGCTTGTGTTTTGTTTGCTTTGTATAATTTAATATTGTTTATGTATCGCAATCAAATCGCAAATATTATTTCTTTTCATACGACCAGGTGATGCGACGAGGAAGGCGTTCACCTGATGGTAAGTGATACTTTTGCCTATAACAACGTGGCGCTGGTTAAGATGCTATACACATCAACACATTGTGTTCATCGCCTTGAAGCTTAAGGTGTTAAGTCTTATTACCCCAGTAATATCACTAGTACACATCACAAACCGAAACACAGTAATGTTAAAACATTTGGCAGCAGAAATAGGAGCTTCGGTACTTACATAAATGGTCCTTTAAACCCACAACCATTGAATGGTTTCATTTATACGACGAAACGATGAGACAAAGGAGACTTTTACCTGATGGTAAGACGTACATACGTATGAAAGTACCTTTAATTAAGATGATATACACTGCATTAAATTATACATGTCGCTTCAAGAAGATGTAGTCTCGGTAATCCAAACATTTCAATCACTATAACAGTCTTCTAATCAGAAAACAACTACAAAAATAAAAGCTGCTATAGTAGATACCGGTCCTTAGCAATAGATATCTACTACTAGTATATATGATCATCATACAGTATATGATAACTATATATTAATTTCATTATAAAATAAATTTGAGTAGGGAGATATTCATGTAGCGTAAAACACATTTTTGTGGGAAGGAAGACCGCGACGGATATCAGTTTAAAGGCATTTGTATCGCTTTCGTCGCGAAAGCTCCACCATTCACTTGCAGGTTCAAATGTCAAACAACCTTAACCTTTGTAAGCTTACGGCTCCTTTGGAAACTACACAGCTTCACCGCACTACACACTGCTTATATTCGAAAGATCGGCAATAACAGATATAATAGCGTTATTAGTTAGAAATTATCGAGATTCCTTTAAGCTATTATTAGCTTCTAGACCGAAATTCACAATTATAAAACATTATTAATTTTTAGATTTTTTTATGATGGAGATAGTTTTGTGCGTTTCTTTTAGATTTTTTGCGAATGTGTTGTTGTGTGTGTTACATTTAGTTTTTTGTGATTTATTACTATCATAAATCTTAGGAGATTCAGAACGAACGTGTCAAATGAAAAGACCAAAATTTACGAATGTGAAATAAGCAGTATATTAATGAAGATTAACATCTAGCTTGCGATAAAACTTTACTGTTAAATTTTGTCCAAACCTGAATCACCAGTTGGCGGATATGTATTGGTATCAAGCCTCTAGTCATTCGTCACCAATGTTACACGAGTACGACAACGAAGCGTCACGATTCTACCGGAGAAATCCGTCTCCTCGTTGAATAATAAAATATTGAGATAAACTCGCGATTATAAAATTTTAAGTAGCAGCTTAGATATTTGTGTGATAAAGGAATATCTATTAAAATTCTTGTTCTATTTAAATCTTATTTACAGTTTTATAACAGTGGTTTTTTCATAATTTAAACAAACATATTTATGTATAAGTTTTAACTAAACATAGCGTTCTTTCTAATTTTATTTCTACTTTATATACAAAAACTCTTTTGGAACTAGAATGGGATAGATGAAACTTGACTAAAATCTGACATGATATGTAATAATTCTAGCGTGTTTATCAAAAATACTCGAGTTTGAAATGTTGAACATAAAGATGTTTTTATGGCGGAATGTTTATTATATAAGGACGGTATTTGTTGTTACCACGCTGATTTACAAAATCTCTAGTAAACTTTAGAATGTATCACTTCGGAATTGAACCTGTGATAGCAAACAAAACAGTTACTACATATGCAGTCTGAATCATACAAAACAATAATACATATCAACCACTGTGATAAGTACAGGAATGACTAACAAACATTATTAACAATTAGAAAATTACAAATTTCACCTTTTCACCTCCATATTGCTGCACTTTCTAACAGTGTCATTCCGTTTATAATTGCATATATTCACTGAATATTCTTCGCTTTTATTCTTAGAAGCGATAGCGCTGCTGTGTAAATAAGCTATAATTTATACCTTAGCAGTAGAGGTAATCCGTTCCCCGTTACTTGCTCAGTGGGCAGTGTGCTTACGTGAAATTTAAGACCCTTAACTTAGCGCCTATAATATTGTTAATTTTATAACATGTTAACAATTTATAAAATTAACAACACTGTTAGTTGCAATTTTAAATCCTGATATACCCACTCGCTCCTAATAATTTCTGCTCAATATCAGCTTATATTTAATGACGTAATACTATTATTAGTATTTATTTTACTATACTATTAAGAGCTTTTATTATAGAACCCATCTAATATTTTACAATAAAACAAAGTTAATATATTTGTAGAAGATGTCCTGAGGCATTTTTTCTTTATATAATATATTGTTTGCCTTATACTATCTTGTTCTTGCTTTGTTTTCATTTTCACTTATATTTAGTTTTGCTTAATATTTTACTTATTTCATGTTATTTTCGTTATTTTAATAAAGAATGAATGTAAATTCTCATCTTTTATACTTAAAATTACTGACTAATCTCTCAGATTAATATTTTCTAACGCTATATTATTAATAACAATTTATTAAATTTAATCGGTTAATGATATTAAAGTATGAATATAAATTTTTAATTCATAACAAATATCTACAACATTTAAAAATTAAAATCATATCACCCACCGCAATAATATTCTTGGTCGGTAAGAACATAAATTATTCGAGGGGTAATGACTGTAAGCAATAATTGCGGAGCCTGCCTGTCTTTACAATTTATTCGGGACCCAGATACCTAACAATAAGGCGTGCAGCCTCCGGCGAACAGCCTTTAGATCAAATAATACGATGTCATGCGATAAAAATTAGGTGAAAGAATGGAAGGGAATCATTATCTTTGCTTTTTTTCATAAATTTTAAATTAAAGGGAAGGCTCTTCTCGGAAGCAATGCGCCGCTGATCCTGCTAGGGGGGCGCTATTTGAATTACAAAGATGCTTCGGTAGATAAGTCCATTTTTATTATCAAAGCTTTTCAATTAAACAACATTGGTAAGCTTTTTTATGCTTTTCATACTTAAGCTTATGTAGTTGACATACCATACAAAATTATCAGAGTTTAAAGTGTTTGACTCAGAAAAGGTTCGGAAAATTGTCATGAGTTTTCTATAAGAAAGTATAAGTTGCTCTTAAAACAGCAAAGTATAAACAATTATTTAAAAAAATATGAAGTAATATTAGTTTAAGTATACAATTAGTCCATATAGTTTTGATTTTCATCTGTAATGTCTGACTAAAATTTTTTGTTAGCTTCCGAATAATTTTCAATGTACTGCACCATGCTGTTTGGAGGAACACCCACGGTGGTACTTTTTTTTAAAGAAAACAACCCATACAAAATGAAAACGAGAATAAATAAATCAATGCACGTCCCTTACCAACGAAACTTAATGATTTAGTGGCTTATTTAGATCAATAGTAATTTAACTGTTATAATAACAAAAAGTTTCAACGCGATCAAGTTTTTATCACCATATATTATGAACAGTGAAATTGGAGTGAGCTTTTAAATTTACCATCGCTTAATTACGGTTTAATTATCTTTTGAAAAAATTTACCACTTACAATTTACCAACTTTTTTGACAACTAACCTGTATACCAAGTTTACGAATAATATAAAAATAACTTTGTATATTATCCAATATCTCGAAAACCCATAATATATTATCAAATTACTAAATATGTATGTGCCAACTGCCGAGTACATAAATATATAATTAAATAAATTAAACAATAATTAACATATAGCAATAACATTTGTAATATTTTTTTATGATTAAGACATAAAACGACTCTTATCCTTATTACCTTGAAATGCTTAGTAGTAAAACTTTATCTTCGATTAATTATAATGAGATCTGATAATTTTCTAACACTTGTTAAAATTAACGACATTTGATTTCATATTTGAAGGGAAACGGAAACTGTCTTGAAATATTAAAAAAAAACCCAACGTGCCGAACTAAGATTCGATTCGTTTTTACTGTTAGGCGGGTCATCAAATAAATTATTCATGTGTATTCAAAAAGCTTGGAATTTAACGTCGGATGACCACACAAATGCTATACTTAGGATACGGAATATCCACAAAAATTATAAAAATTTAATGTCAATTAAAAAGTTTCGAAATTACTTTACCAACGCAATATGACAAGAATATTTTTAGTTAGTACATTACTGAATCTTTTTATGATGTTTTTTATATTTAAATACCAAACGCAAAGCTAAAACTTTCTATATTCTATTAATTTCGTCTCTTCAGTCAGGACTTTAAAAGTTTAATGAAATTGATATAACTTTTATTTGTGATTTTACATGAATTTAAGTAAGAACCAGAGTATAAAAACATACACATAGTTTAAATGATTTAATATAAAGTATATCAGATAGAAATAAGTTTATAATAGAAAGATATGTAATATGGTAAATAATAGAAATAAGAACAAGAAAATATCACTATATACAAATGTGAACAGTTTTGTGATGGTAAATAATAAGATAGCATTAGTATTAAATGATTTAAATGATAGGATAAGAAATACTGAACAATGATATCAAGGAAAATTAGATTTTTTTTTAAATAAGTTGTCAAGAAACTTTCTAGAAAATATAATTATTGAATTAAATTATCTGTGACCTTAGATTGATTAACAGTTTGCAGCCTTAAATTTGTTTTCCAAATTTTATTACTAGAAAAGAGAAGAAAAGGATAAGTTCTCTAAATCTTAACTTTAATCATCAACTTGAAGTAGGTATAACTTGATGATAATATGTCCACATAAGGTGTATAACTACATTTTTGTATTAACTGAAGTAATATCGGCGTTGTCAGCTCCAAAGAGGTTGTCTATCACAGAGCGAGCATCTATCGCGTAGTTCTCGGCAACTTGATAATGAGAGCGATGTTGCTTTAATTTCAAAGGAAAATCGGAACAATTGTTTATAAAAGATCTCTCCGCCGTTATATTTTTAATTTCATACGTAGCGGTCCGCTGATTAGTGTGGTATACGTCTTTCCGTATACGTATACTTTTGATACCATATTACAAAACTTAGAAATGAGCCGGTGTTTACGGGTTTTATATAGTTTGAGCCAGTTAGTTGAATTATACTGAAATCTGGATTTTTATACGGTTATTATATTACTGTATTAACGGTCACTTTTCTTTTGAATTGTCTTAGGAAGTAATTTTTTTTAAATCCACCATTGATTAAACATTTATCCTTTTGACACAGTGTTGTGCAACAATGAGGACATGAATAGTAAAGCGAGCTCATCCAGAACAATCTTACCCTCACATATTGTCAAATCAACACGACAATGCTGCTACGGCGGCATTTATACAAAAGTACCTAAATTACACACGAAAATCATAGCAAACGAAATATCTTGTCCAAACACGCCGCGAGTGTATGTCTTCAAGAGAATGAATAGGCAATTACTAGGCTAATGAGCTTTACCACCATTTAACACCAGGTGGTATTGTGGTCAAGCACAAATCTATTTAAATAAATAAAGAAATTCTTGTTTATTTAACTGTTTTTTAAACTAAAATTAAATAATCACAAAGACATTAACAATTTTTTTATTTAAATATACGTTTATGAATTATTGCGCACCATCAAAATCCCTTTCAGAACGTAATTGCTAAGAGACGGGATGAAAAAATTTTCAATTTATCTAACATATTATAACACCGGAAATTCTGACGGACACATCTCTACTTAATAATAAAATTTCCATATAATAGCAAAAGTGGAATCAATGTAAAATTGCTTAACTTTAATAATATTAAACATTCTCATATACTGTCAAAGTTATACCAGTTCTTAACGTTGTTGTACAGAGGTAATATAAATTTAATTAGCCTTCCAATGTGGTGAGTAATTTGATGTTTTAATTTATTTATTCAATCTTTTCACTAAAGTAAATTAGCAAAAAAATACTATGGAATTATATAAACGAAAAGGCTTAATATAATAATGTTATAATTGATAATAAATGTATGGTGATGAAGACTAACTTTCGAAAGTGTTTGTTAAGAGAATCGATGTCTTGTTAGTATTATTATATTATAGGTATTTAATCTTACTAAAAAATATTAAAATTTCTTTACTTTTGTTAAACTATTCAACGGCTTGAGATAAAGTATATTTTCACAGATAGTTGTGGTTAGTTATCATAAGAAATCAGAGTTCTTTATAATAGCAATTTAAAGTAATTGTAGATATAATAACATGTGTTTACATTCTTATGTACATATTAAGTTTGATTTGTATATTGATCAATGGACTATTATTACTTAAAGGTTTCAACTGAAGTATTACTTACGAAGAATCATTTTAAAAATTACTGTTTAGAAAGATCGGATATATTAGGAGCTTTTAATGTAATGATGGTTTCAAGTTAAAAGAAAATTTGATTGATATTGTTTATAGTAGCAAACTCTCTTATAAAATCAATATATTTTTTTCAAACGAAAACATTCTAGTTAATTAAAAAAAAAATCTTATACCAATTCAATGTTTTAAATGCTAATTGGTACACACATTGAAAAGAAATGTATGTATTAATTGAATGATTGATTGATACGAAATACGATAGCGGTAATAGAGACGTTAGACACGGTTGCTACGAGATTGTGTTCTGGTAAAATAAACATTTCTCATCATTAATCTTATATTTCATAACTATATTATAGTTAAATAAAACAACATAGACTATAAAGCGAAAAACATGACTCAGTAATAGCATGCAATTATTTATTTATTTCTTATTAACTTCTCGTTTTATTATAAGTAAAAAGTTTAGTATGTTTAGTTCAATAATATAATAGTAATGATAGACATCCCAAAACATATCTTTCTGAACATGAATACAGCTGCTATTTCTGCTATCAAAATTATACTATGCAAACTTTACTATACTCCAGTAAGCAGGGTGCAGTATGAAGTGAAATCATTAGGATAATGAAATTTAACGTCTTTTATCTCAAAGCGGCGACCATAACGTGTTTATCTTTTTAACTAGCGTATCACTTACCATTTAATGAACATCCTGTTCGTCTAGTTACTGCGTTTAATAAAAATATAGCTCATATTTTTAGCACATCACCTGCACGGTAGTTTAAGCTAGTCAATATTATGTCTTAACTCAAATAACATAATAATCAGTTAAAGTTAATAAAGTACTAAGTGATTACGTTAGTAAGGTTGAACCCTCTAGCCGCGTAACAGAATAAACTGCTGTTTCCCTGTTTAACGGAAGTTATTAAAAAATTATAAAATAATCATCATCATCAGCCTGCGGTAATCCACTGCTGAATATAGGACATAATAAAATATTTTCTTAATACTTTAACTTCCGGATTTTTGATTCATTTGTCTACCACTTTGGTGAAATGGATGTTGGTTAAGATCATATTTATATAAAAAATGTTGTTCTTGGAACAGGTCATATTGCTATTCAGAAGAAGCTCAAGATTAGCAGGAATTAAAAATCGTGTACTAAACAATCACAATCTCTAATATTTATAAAAAAATTGTTTGTAAATAATAGGAAAAAATATTATATATTTATTTTTATACATCGTTACAATACTGTTATATGATAACTTGTATTGATGATGTCTTCTCGTCGATTGGGATGCAAAATTGGTGATTTTAGTAATTTAGAAAAAGTGGGTCACGACAAAACACTGTTGTCACATTGATCGAAACCAATAGAAACGTCCACCGTCCTGACGACCACTCCACTAATCACCGAGTCCCGCTACACGTGACGTCGTTATCACTGAGCTATCGTTTAGAGGCATGTTCATACAAACGGATCCTGCTCTAGCAGAATAAATAAAAATTTATAGCAATAAATTTAATCTGGTATTAAATACAAATATTAGAAAACCATGCTATTATTAATTTCAAACCCTAACGTAAACTAATAACATGTTAAGATAAGATTCGTCATTGAAAATGCTGTTAAGAATTCTCTACCTATACAAAGAAAGAAAGGAAGAACAAAGGAAAAGAGAAAAAAACAATTACAAAATATTTATCCAAAGAAACTAAAAATAGATTTCGTTCCTAATCAACTTTTAAGATCACTCATTAACCGATTTTTTTTTCGAACTAAAAAATCAAAATCCTTTCAGTCGCTTATAACAAACTGACATATTCAGGGAAACGCGATACAAACTCATAACGCTCCTTTTTTGTTCAGTAATTGATAAAAGATAAAGTTTAATTACTATAACAACTTTTTAAAATTAATTAAACTTATGTAAACTTTCACTAGAAATACAGGCTTGTTTTTTTTAATATATCTCTTTTTTCGAAAATGTTTCAATACCGACTTTCAAAACTATCATAACTTAGTAATTTAAATATATTAAATTAAAATAATGAAGCTTAGGTTAAAAGTTACATAAATATTAATATACTTATAAAGAAATTATGTAAATTTTTATTAGAAATCGATATATTTCATGTATTAAGAATTCTCTTTAAAGAAATATCTTTGTACATTAAACGATGTTCGGGGTGGTCTATGGTATGGTATCTATGGTAATAATTTCAGTGAGCGTAATAGATTTCTTTGTGACCGTTACCAACTTGCAAATTGCTAATATAAATAGGCTGAAATGATGATCGTAATAATAAATATATTTTCAGTTTTATTCAGTCAATGGATCTATTCATAAGGTAATCGATTACTGTAAAATCTAATTTATTTTACATGTAATGTTTTTAAGCATATCACTATAATAATGATGTTATAACTACCACGAAGGTTTCTGTGTTTTTATTTATAGCTGACCTAAATTATCTATATAAATATGCTGTTTTGTTTTCTCAATAGGAACTTGATCAAAAGTAAAAGAAATAAAGATTCGATTGTGTAAGGGTGCGTTGATAAATGATTTTGTTCTTGTCACTTCCTCTGGGTTACTAACTTTAGGTTTATTCTAATTTATCTTATACGCAATTTTTTTGTGTGATTCTCTAGCAGTGTGTGGACGTGGCCTTAGATGAGGATACGCGGAGCGATGCCAGTGGGCAGCGAGGCGTAAGCCCCATAAAGCTAAGAGAGAGCGCGCCGCTCCGTATACATTAATAAATTAATAATCATTATATGGAATTCCGCTAGCCAAGCGCATTTTTTACACAAATATTCGAGTGAGAGTTTGAGCTAAACTACTAAATTTTAAAACGACTAATTTTGAAAATTTAGTTAATGTTTTAACTACTACAAACTTATTCTAACTCTATACGTTTAGAACAAATAGGACATTTTATTACTTTTACGTAAGAGACTAAAAAGTAACGATGGCTGACTATTGCAGACGTATTCTTAACAAGGTTATTTTCTGCAAACCACTCGTATGTCTATTGTGTATGGATTGATTTTTCGGCACGATGAGTGAAAGTTGCAAATGAGGTTGCAAAAGAGTAAAAGATTTCGCAGTGACAGTTCAGATATCTTAGATAAGAATATCTATTATGTTTATATTAACATCACTGTTAGCGTGAGTTTTAATGACTAAAGCCAATGTCTTTTATACACAAAAAGAAAATTACGACTAATTTATTATGTGAATGAACATTTGATTCGCAAAGTACGTAGAAGCTACAAAGTTTTTTCCAATGTGGCAGTTATTATGGATATTTGCATCATGTTAGTAGCCTCATTAGTTAGTTCCCTGCATCGTACTAAAAAAATATTCAGTTGAACCTTAATTTAGAGAGATCAATAATTTATTAAGAAAATTTTTTTAAACCTTTATTATTATGAAAAATACTTTGTTTCATTTTTTAAGATCTTATAAGAATAGACATTAAAATAATTTTCTAACAAAATCTGCTTGTACTGTAAAACATTAGGAATTTTCAAAGTACGAATGAATTCATTAGCTCTGATTATCTGCGTGAGTTATTGCATTCAATAAGGGACTTTTGGGATAAATTGCTTCGATTAAAGTTTAAAACGTATAAGCATATCGCTAGATCATTTGATTTGTCAAAATGACCAACAACTATTGATCAAATGAAATAATGACCTTTGAATCTATAATTCTTTGTTTATATGAATTTGTCTCTCGGTTTATACTAATTTTATTTTGAAATATATGTATACTTATAAAAATATTTTTCTTAAAAATTAAATCATACTTTTCTACATAAAAAGTCTAAGATCTTTTCAACTTTTTACTGACAAATGTAAATTTTATTACTGCATTAAGTTTAACAAATAATACTAATTAATCTACTACACATGCGAGCCATTAGAAGACTGAGAGTAAGAATTTTGTTATTTCCTGCTTTACATAAACCCGCTAATTTTGGCGGTGATTAGAGAGATATAGATCTAATCATAGAGCTCGGTAATTATGTCTACATTATATGGGCACTAACTCCCGCGCAGCGAGTCACACTTCGATATGTTACACTTATCTCCAACGCGAAAACGGCTGTTAAGACTGCGTGAAAGATACGCATAACGAGACAGTAAACTAATTAGTGTTTATTTACGGTTAACCTACTTTTATAATGTTTTTAATTACAGTATACATTAAATATCATTAAATTGTTAAAGTTTTATTGTAACTTTTAATAATGGTTGCAATGGGTATACTCAATTCTATTTGGTATTCTCTAACAATTAAATATTAACGATTACTTAAAAAATACTATAGGCTAATAAATATAACAATGAATTAAAACAAATCTCAAATAATAGTTCTACTACTTAAGAGAATTGATGCCAATAAGAAAATTTTTAAAATCTTTAATAGCATAAGCTGTTATGTTTTTACCGTAGTATTGAAACTGCGGTTGTACTTATATAATAATTATATTTCGTAACACTGTCTATACTGTTAATAGCACCGTAAATCATCGATGCTGTTTAAGAGCAATTTGCCGGAACCGTCGTCGGTAATCAGGTCACTGGAACTGTAACGCACCTCTATTCCCTCTTCATCTGCCGTTAGAGTTTGCGCGCGATGGAAGCTTTCAGTTCATCCCACAGTTTGACGTGACCGTGACCTGTGAGCACTGACTGCTATTCTCATAGACTAACACGGGGAAAATCTACATTTTCAGATTTTTTTCCAACAAAAAGACGAGGGGAGCAGGACCGACCTGAGCATAACTTTATAACACTTGAAATTCGTGATTAAAATGTTTACATTGCACCACATTGTATTCATCGCCTTGAGACATTACATACTAAATATTCATATACTAGTTATTTCACTACCTATAGTGTATTAGCTAATACTATAGAAATGTACAATGTTTACTCTTTATTGTTGTTGGGAGAAATACGCGCTGCAAGGATACCAATCAGGACGATCTCAAACAATAGAGACCTACCACTAGTTAAAACTTTAATAGTGGTATAAGTACAATAAAATACTACAAAAATGAACTCGTAACCTTATTATAATCTCACACCAGGATCATAAGAGATCCTACGTGATCGAGTCTATGTATTCAATTGGACATTCAATAGAAGCAGTTTAACTCTATTACGTAGAAAAAGTAAGTCTGTTAGATACAAGTCTTAGTGCAGTTACTGTTGTAAAAACCATTTCGCATCCAGCACCAACTGGTTCGACACACTTGCTTACTTGAATCAGACACCGTTGATTGAATTAACTTTTTTATAATTTAACTTTATAAACTTTATTGGCTTCTGTCAAACATAATACGTTTTCGCAATTGATAACACTTTAGAAAAATATTTGGTTTAGTTTCTATTAATATTTATTTAACGTATATAGAAAGTATATTTAAAAACAAGTAAGATTGAACACATTATCGATGATAATAAGAACAAGTAGTATAAGAAAACAGTACAAGTAAATAGTAAATTACCGGTCCATTCTTTACAAAAAAAAAGTATTCTGCAAATACATAAATTATTTTCTACGAAAATGTTGAAATTTTAGAAAGGAACTATAAATACAGCATAAACTAAACGGTACATTATTATAATTTTGTTATTTTATTACCGCATTAAATAAATTAAAATAAATTTGATTTAACCAAAGAAAGAATTACAATAATAATTAAGAAATTCGAATAAGGATTTTATATATTTTTTTTAGTTAATGAATTACGAGTCATTAAGTATATTAAGAGATAATTTGTGAAAAGATTATTTTAAAAGCAAGCAATTCTTCTTTTAAAAGTCTTTAAAACTATAGTAAAACTCATAAACAACTATGGTTTGTACCATTTTTGAGCTTTACTAATGTGCATATCAATATAAAGTAATAGTAAGTGACCTGCAAGTCACGATAGTAATTCTCAAACTACACTTCTGCGCTGTGTACAAAAAGTAAAAAGCTCGGAGAAAACTTTGCTCGCGACACCTTGTAACGCGCCCGTTGATGTCTTATGTACTTACAAAATGTGCGATACATTACTTAGTTATTGCGTAATGATAATTATCGTAAGAAACGAAATTAATAATTAATTTGAGAATACAAAATTTCAGGAGCTCTTAATATACATGTAAAAGTGATTAGGTAAATACTAGATCTTCAAGTAAATTTATACCTTAAAACCATGTTTACAACAATAAAACTCAATTTTTACGTCTTATTATACCTAGTTTGAAAAGTTTTCACAGTTAGTCAATACCAAAACATAACCCAAATACCGACGCTATAATTTAAAACGTTTAATTACTTACCGAAAGTTAAAATTAAAATGGAAAATTAGGGCTACCCTCACAAGTCCACGGTACACATGAGTTATAATTAAAGTTTAGAACAAATTAGGATTGCGCCACGCACGTGTCGGCGGGGAGGCTGTGGGCGTACGACGTGTGAACAAAGCGACGGCCGCGAGAGACTGGCGCGCCGCCGCGTCTGCCCAGCACCTGCCGCCCGGCCCCCGCGGCCAGTGCCGCCCCGGCCTCTATCGATATCGACATAACTTAATACATCTGAAGAATAACTCTTATACGCATTATCAGAAATCATGGCAGTGGCCACCTTCTGCGAGACAGTCATGTCCCAGAAGGAGGCCGACGAGCGGGCCAGGGAGGATAGCCCAGGGGCTTCCTCCCTC